>JAQMYJ010000033.1:32052723-32079481 GCA_030014305.1 Clarias laeviceps | reverse complement strand
ATTAGACATAACATCCATTTAGATAGATAGATAGATAGATAGATAGATAGATAGATAGATAGATAGATAGATAGATAGATAGCAAAGTGCACACAATTAGACAATTAGTCAGATTAGACATAACATCCATTTAGGAGACATACTGTATAAAAATGAATGTAGAATCCATATTATCTATGATTTCATACAGATTGGCAAAAATCTCTGCACATCTCAAAATAAATATTTTGGCAGAGATATTGTAAGAATTTGGATATTTAACTTATGAGTCTGCACTTTCGAACCTAAGCAAAATTCTAAGCTGAAATGTAAGTCCTTTAAAACACCAGGGGTGTATTCACTACTAGAATATATTGTATCTGTGTTTTTTGATTCGCAGTACTCATGAGTCACATGAAAGTAAAAAGAATCGAAAGTGACTTTGTTCTTTGTCTTTGCCAGTCTTTTCAATCAAATATGCACCTTACAAAGTCTTTTACAGACTGAATTATAGACCTCCATGTGTCCACATTTTATTTGCATATTTATTCACAAGGAGCACCTCGTCTTAATGTAAGTAAACACAAGAAAGCAAAGCATGTTTTCCAGTACTCTGAATGAGTGATAACGTCTACAGAAGTTGATGGAGAAAGACATCTGACTTTTGGATGGGAAAGGGCGAGAGAACACTTCATCCTGGCTTTTCTTAAGACCCAATACAAAGCACACAATGCACTTAGTGACCCCAAAAATCCTCTTTGATAAAGTCTAAGGGTTGTTGTCATGCTTTATTGGCTGTTTGCTGTTGCAATACTTGGGTCTTACAGAGACTTCTGGAGTCCAATAGAAGGAAACTGTGAAATTGTTTAGCAGTGATATGGGATATGTGGGACAAGTTTAAACTTTTAATGCATCCGCCAGCTAACAATTTTAGACTAGATGTTTTCTGGTTATCTGTTCTGAGTATATTCTTTTTGTTTTCTCAAAGTATTAGGCTTGCTTTTTTATTATCAACATTTAGCAAGTAAGTAATGTTGTTTGAATATTATAATATTGTGAAGCAAATCATTGTATTTATATTACACTTAACTTACTGATGTTGAATTCTCAATTCCGATTGGTCAGAAAGTTTAAATTTTTGTCTATAGCAGCAGCTGTTTCAATTTGGTTATTATTGGTAGTATTATTTTATGTAATATTTTTCGTATTAAAGTATGTAGCTTTGCATAATTTCAGAATATAATTATTTTTTAATTAAACAAAATTGTAGATTTTAGATCAGTTTAAAGTACTGTGCAAAAGTCTTGAGCCACCTGTTTCTCACTGGTTTATGCCTTAAGTTAGATGCTTTTTGTGCTTGAATGATTCATACATTACTATGTGGCTTAACAAAGAAAAAAAATCCTGAAATTGGTCATATACAGTGACTGGAATGAAAAATGAGAGCCAAAAACTTACCAAAAACAGTCAAAGCCTGCAGAATTATTCCTCATGACTACATTAACCATACAAGACAGTCTGGCTATTTTGAAGTAAAATAAAAAATGAGAGTTGGCTCAAGACCTTTGCATGGTATTGTATCGCTAATGAGCAAGCCGGAGTCGCTGAAACTCTCTGAGATTTCATGGGGTACAGTAGAAAGATTCCTCATGGGCAGGGGTACCTCAGTGGTTTAGAAATTGGACTACTGATGGGAAGGTCATAGGTTCAAACCCCAGCAACACCAAGCTCCCTCTGTTGGACCTTTTGAGCAGGGCCCTCAACTGCTCAGATGTGTATGGTGAATGCTGTAAATGTAAAGCTTCAAAGGAACTAGACTGGAATGGGAACGCATCCTAATTCGTGCCCATAATTAAATCCTTTTATAATTATGAGCTGTATGATAAAAGTGATACAGTATAGCAGCAGAAATATTTTAATTAACTCAACTTTACTGATGGAGACATTGGAGCAATTGCAATCATAAGCCTTCATAGCCATCAAAACTGTTGTATCAATTGTAGCTCAAAGTCACCTTCATGGTTTGTATGTGAAACCTTCCTCAGTAGTCTCATGTACGTATCTATAAGCAGGCCATATCCTGAGCAGCAGTAATTGGTGTCCATGAGATGAGCAGAAGTAGGGCATCAGGTTGAATCAGGCAGGTCTGAAGTGCAGAAGGGATCAGGATCACTGGTATCGCAGGAGTGCCATGTGGAGAGAGAGAGGAATGATTAGGTGTGCTCACTGTCAAGTATTGGATAAGTTTGCTGTACATTTAAGGTTTAATAGTAATGTTGATGTACAAGCAGGGACCCCAGCAGGACTAACTATGACAGCATACCTAAAAGGGAGAGCGAGTAGGAAATACAGTCATGATGGCACCCTGGGTACCCTCAGCAAGCCTGAGTGACTGTGCAAGGGGGGGGGGGAGTAATGGGGGGGAGATATGTTCAGTGCAACAGTATCCAAATATCCCAGTTCACTAAAAGTGTGTGCATTTTTCATGCATGCAGAAGTGGGTGGACAGGGATGTCTGCTGAGTGCGTCACGCCTTCCCATGACATTGAATAAGTAGGGGTTTGAAAACGTAGCAGCGAAGAACTGCCAAGCTAAAAGATGGTATGATATTACTTAAATAAATACCATAAGTCATGTCAGAAACTTTTAAGATTTAATGGTAATAAAAAATGTTGGCAAATTGCTCTTATATCACATCCAAAAACGTATTATGAAAGGACATATTAGAGTATTTATATAAATACATAACAAAAGGCCAAATAAGCCACTTTGCTGGATTTCCCAGTATGCTTAGTGTTCATAGTGTTCATGGTTTAATGATAATAGTAATAACAATAATTATTATTTGGAATTCATCAGCGTTTTCAAGCTGTAATAATGTGTTTCTGATCTCTAATTGACTTGTCCTTGGGATTTTTTAAATGAAACCAACAGCCGAGGATTTGCGGTGAGTAATCAACCTCAAGCAGAGCTATTTCAAGATTTATCATTTCAACAAGTAATTAAAAGGATGCTCGAATCCAGGCTTCCATTTCACATCATAGGCTTTGTGACTTGTCCAGAGCAATAGATAAATTGAGGGAGGCGGAGCTGACAAGGCTAGACAGGGAACACTTGGTGACCCGTGGTGATCCCTGCACACATCCTTTTCTCTCATGTTTGTCATCCATGTCATGTACTTATAACTCAAACACCAGATTAAGAGAAGATATACATTTATTGCTGCTTTAAAAAAAATTAAAATAGGCTCGACTGCAGTGTGTAAATCAGCCAGATCAGAACATAAGCTGTGAATGTTAATGTTAACTTTTACTCTCTTTAAAAAAAAAGAAAGAAAAAGAAGAAAGAAAAAGAAAAAGTTTGTGTTTTTAATAGACTCTGTCGACAATGGCTCGCAAAAGGACAACTGGGACATTTCACAGGCACGTTGTGAAAAAGTCCTGTGTCCACAGCCAAAAAGAAGGAGCTCTGGCAGGCTGGACAGCATGAATAGGCCTTTTTACAGGTCACGGACTCCATTCAGCTCTGTGAGACTGTTATTATCTGACAGTCATGGATGTGGCTAATTAATATTCCAATCATATGCTGTGAGAGAATAAAAAACATCTTTGAAAATATGCATCCAGCTTCAGTTCTAATGAAAGAGGTTTTTGTTTGTTTCTTAAAAATTTCCTAACTAGAAAGTTAAATGTTTTTAAAAAGTATAATTCTTTTTTTTTATTATTACTGAAACATTTTTAGAATAAAAAAAAATAAATCACACCCTCTTTGCTAGTTCAGTCATCAGCGTGACACAGTACAGTATTACTGTCTGTCACTGAGGCCTTCTAGTAAAAAAGAAAAAGAAAAGAAAAAATACTTCCTACAATATCATTATGGTAAAAAAAAAAAAAAAAAAAAATCAATTTACTCAACCAGGACGAATATATGATTCGGGATGTATTTCATTACTGTGACCTTCTGACAAAGTACTGCCCCTGAGACGGGCTTTATGTGTTGACTTAAATGCTAATATTCCCACAATAATAAAAATCCATCATATGAATTTGTCAGTATGGAGGCCTGGCCCTGAGGCGGTGCGTTATTGCTTTATTCTATTAGTCACTTATAAGCAGCTTTTCCCAGAGAACTCCACTCACATGCTGGCGCTGCGATCATTTATCAGAGCGTGTAGCCATGTCTCCAGCAGATGACGGCTGCTCTCTCCGTTTCTGCTTGGGGGCTAACAGGCTTTCTGCTCACCCACAATGCTTCGCTATACATCTGTTCGCAAACTGCACCTGAACCTGCCGAGGCGATGACACTTTCCTTTTCATATTTGGCTCTGAAATAGCAATTGGAGGAAACGATAATGTGAAGCTGCTCTGTTTAAACCTTTATGGCCTGAGTCAAAATCCAAGATTCATTTCAAATTGATTTTACAAGGTAAAATGTACTTGGATTATCAGTGGTACTGTGGGATACTGTTCTTTTATTCACCAGAAGGTTGTGAGTTCAACTCCAAAGCCTGCCAGTCAGCCATGTGTTGAGCCACAGTGCTGTTGATTTCTCAGATCGGTTAGAAGCTGCAGATTATTTCTCTGTAACAGCGGCTCTGACCATAGTCCTGGCCATGATTCAAATCACAAGTTTATATCAAAGCTTGGTTCTGATATGCTGTCATGTCTCCAGTATAGTGACAACTCATACACAGGTTCTTGCACACTGAATGGTTCACATAAACTAAGCATAATGTTAGGCGTTATTTTAGTATAGTTGTTAAGTTTTTTCTGTAAGTAGATGTTAATTTTCCATTTACTGTATGAAAGAATTCAGTAAAGTACTTCTCAGTATTATGTCAAGCTATATTTTGTACTGTTAATTTTAAAAGATAAAAAAAAAAAAACAGGCTGGTGAGATAATTACCATTAAAGATGCTATAGCATAAGTTAGCATTTTTGTGGACTATTCATTATCCATTATCATTGTCTAGGATTACAAGGGACTAGGAGACTACTCCGTTGAACCTAAGATACAAGAGAGAACACATTATATGTAATGTGGACCTGTCAATCAACCCACAACCAACTGACAGAACATGCAAACTCCACGTACACACCTCTAACCGTGGAGGTGCAAGACAACAGCACTAACCTCAAAGCCACTAAGGAATCATGCTGGCAATTTCTGGCAAGTTATTGTGGTCTAAAAGGAATAAAGCACTTAAGTGCATGTTGTAATAAAAGTAACTAAGTTTTGTAACTCTGATTATGTTCTTATAACAGCACATTTTCTTATTTATTTGCTTACTTGTTCAAAAGTAATATGTAGCAAGCCCTATAAATCAGAGAAAAATAAATATGTAATGTTCCTAGTATTATATAACTTTGCATATCATTGAGAAATCAAGGTCCCAGAGTCTGGAGAAAGAGTGGAGAGGCACAGAATCCAAGTTGCTTAAAGTTCAGCGTGAAGTTTCCGCAGTTGGTAATGATTTGGGGTACCATGTCCACTGCTGGTGCTGGTCAACTGTGTTTTATCAAGTCAAGAGATTTAAGAGAACTTCTGTAGGCGGATAAATTTTGGAAAGAGATAAGTTTTTTCATCATTTGGCCTCTGTACACCACCCCACTGAATTTGAAAATAAACACTCAAGATGTGAGCAAACACTTTCAGCTTTAAATCAAAGGGTTTGATAATAGTGTTGCATTAACAATTACAGCCATTATCATACACACACACATTCTGTTTTAAGAGGAACAAAAAAACATAATTACAGACATAATGATTGCCATTAATATTTGGAATGAAAATCCTTTGCAGTCAGTGACTACCTGAAGTTTGGAACCCATGGGCATGACCAAATGCTGAGTTTCCTTCCTAGAGATGCTTTGTCAGGCCTTTACTGCAGCTGCCTTCAGCTGCTGTTTCTTCATGGGCCTTCTGTTTTGTCTTCAGTAAATGAAAAGCATGATCTATTGGATTGAGAACTGATGATTGACTTGGCTAGTTAAGAATATCCCATTTCTTTGTTTAGTAGCTTTTACTGTATGTTTTGGGTCTTTATCTGGCTGCATTATGAAGTGGTGTTCTGTTAGTTTTGCAGGATTTGGCTAAATCTGGGCATAGTGTCGAACCCCATACACTTCAGAATTCATCCTGCTACTTTTATTAGCAGACAGGTAATCAATAAACCCTAGTGATCTGGCTCCATTTGCAGCCATAAACATTAATGCCATAACATTCCATTGGCCATGTTTGACAGATGATGGTATGTTTTGGATCACAAAATGGGTCCTTTCTTTCAGCACTCTTTCCTCTTCCCATCATCCTGGTACAAATTAATTTGGGTTTCATCAGTCCAAAGAATCTGGCAAAAAGTTCTGGCAAAGTATAATTTGACCTTTCTGTTCTTGAGCATTACCAGTACTTTGCACCTTGTTCTGAAGTGTCTGTATTTACTTTATCTTGACTGTAGACTTTGACAAGACTTTGGTCTTCCAGGCATTTTGCTGTTGCTGGGCTTGCTAGTTTAATTAATTATTTTTGAGCTTGTTCCAAACTGTTGTACTGGACATGTTTTTACTGACATCTCTCTGATTAGTTTATTATTATTTTTTTATTCTAATGATGGCCTCCTTCACTTGCGTAGACACCTGTTTGGACCTCATGTCGTGAGTTTGAGTGAACAGCTACTGTACCAAATGCTGTTCACTCGAAGACCTTTTATCTTATTCATCAGTTATGGAGTAATGGGGGAACAGACCAAACCTGGCCATGCAACTGGGATCTAATCTCATTTTTCAGGTGATACTGTACAGTATGTTTGCCTGTGTTCACTGGGCCTCCATACAGGCATCCACTGTAAAAGAATCAGCTGTGGGCTATTTACATCACCATCCACAAAGTAATTACCAGGCTATTTAATATAATACCCAGACAATCAGAAGGTGATAACATGCAATTAAAACGTGTTTCCGAGGACTGGAGAGCCGAGTGATGTTTCGTAAGCCATCTGACTCTGACGTCCTGAAAGATAAAGTGCCCGTTGCCTAGAATGTCAAACTGTAGTCCTTTAATCTGATTATTTTCAATTAATATGCATGTATCCCTGTCCTGTGTTCAGTGGCGGTATTGACATTGATAAATTGAGCTCAGCGTAGCAGAATTTGTCCAGGAGACACTCCATTTCAATGAACGTCGTTCTTCTTTGCCTGGAAGCTGTGTGTGATCTAACCTGTTCCCCTTACTCTCTCTCTCTCTCTCTCTCTCTCTCTTTTTCTCTAAGAAAAGCATACAAACTTACTTTTTACGCCTAGCCACCCTGATCGTGTCAGACAGTAATCCTAAAGGTCACGGGTATAAATAGTGTTCAAATATAATTGTTTGTCACATCATCTCTCCATGATGGCAAGTTAGTCCCCAGACAGCCTGTTTGAAGGAGGCAGACAGCCATGGATGACAGTCACGCTGGGACACACTGTCCTCAGTCTGCAGGTCCTGAACCACCAAGCGGCCTGGCTCTTGGGGAATATGTACGTCTGTATGAATGCACCGCATGGCCGAATGTACCATGTATTTTATGCAACACCAAGGCTCATTATAATCCACTTGAGTGAATTTCTCAGCTCATACATTTACCCATATCATGAATGTATGTTTGTGTGTGTATGTTTGAGTGTGTGTGCATATGTGTGTGTGTGTCAAGAGCCAGGCTGCATGGTCACAATCGAGTAGGCCGTACTTTTTACCCTGCAGCGCTACAGTAGTCACCGCTCTCAAATTGAAACGTCTACCGCGCTCGACTGGCTGCTCCAGGCAGAAAGCTAAAATATGAATTGTGTTTGCCCCCCTCATGGGCTGATTATCAAGCAACGGCTTTCCCTGTTTCATGGTGGTCCCAGGAACCGAGTACCAAAGAGGCCAAATGGGACGCCAATGGGATCACACTCATGTTGTACTTGTGTAGTCAAGCCATTGTTCCGATCAGGCTCAAGAGGTGATGCTTGGCTGAGTCCTTTTTATGTATGTATTTCCCATTGGATGTGTGTGGCTTGGTGAAAGTCGTTTGGTGTGTGTGTGTCCTGCCTTGTCAGCAGTCACTCCAGCAGATGAGGTGCCTTAGAGGAGCCTTGCATTAATGGAGCTATCCGTCAGACAAATCTTGCGTTCAGGCCTCTGCACTCTAGGGCCTTTCTTTTACCGCAACAGCTTACAGCCTAAGCACTGCTAGTGGAGGCCATTTGTCAAAACCCACGTGATGCTGAGACCTGTTGGTTCTGTTCGCTCAGGTAAAAATGCATATAAAGACCTTTATACATAGTATTGCATCTATAACAAAAAAGAGAATGAAATAAATACATTAAAAACAACTTGCTCAGACATTTCTGCAA
Source organism: Clarias laeviceps (assembly GCA_030014305.1). NCBI lineage: Eukaryota > Metazoa > Chordata > Actinopteri > Siluriformes > Clariidae > Clarias > Clarias laeviceps. Next base: position 32,071,130 of record JAQMYJ010000033.1, on the reverse strand, counting down.
ATCTGTAACAGAAAAAAGTGCAACATCTGTGAAAAGTTACAAAGATGCTTTAAGGTTAGAGTTGAGCATTTTTAACGCTCCTTACTGTATGTCTTCATTCATATTAAAATAAACAAAACACAACCATGTGGTTTAATTTGTTTGAATTGGTACGTGTGTCTCTGGGGATCAGATTGCGTGAAGCATAACATCATGTCGTCTGTGTATAAAAACATCATATGATCACAACGATTTGTGATGAAACAGTCACTGTTTCTGAGGAATTGATGTTATGTACATCTGGCATGTTCCCAAAATTATCTTTGGGTAATTTTTCTTAGCCAAAGAAAGAACATATGCAAGATTTCACACTCACTGCTTCATAGCTCTTAGAGTTAGACTGGAACTTTTTTTTTTCTTTTTTTAACTTATTAAAAAAATGCAAGCATGCCCTAAATATAGTTCAAAGTGTTCCAGGAAATGACACTTGTATAAAAGTCTGACAAGTGCATTCGAGGAAAGGTAGGAAAATGCATTATTGAACATTTTTTGAACGCTTATAAATATTTTTCATTATAAAAATCCATAGAATTATTCTTTTCTTTTAAATATCATGTGTCTTTTGAAAATGAATATGGCCAAAACATGGTACTGGTGCTAAAACGTGTCTCACCTATGCTAAAGCTTCTTATCTTTTTTTGGTAAATATGCATACACATTTATATTTTTATCAGAAAAAAAGAAATGCATTTGCTAACTACAATTTCTTGCCCTTTTATGTAGTGTCCGTAACCTTTTTTAAATTCAAATCTTTCAATGATCTTAATTGTCATTCAGATAAAACTTGACCAATTTCACATGGAAAGACAGAAACCTGAAAAATTATATTATTCTAAAATGCAAACTTGAATTTGATGGTTATTGGTACTACAGATTGTTTTGCTTTTTTAAGCTTTCACCAAAAACACTATTTACGCAACAATTTTCACAGGTCATATGCTTCTAGAAGTTTACATAAATTTTAATGTCAATACTTAAATTTTATGTTATACTTATATTTATAAAGAAATATCATTCATTTGCATTTTAAATTATTATTGTTTGAAGTGAGACAGTATAATGTTGAAAAATTGCCATTTTGGGGACACATATAAAATTATCTCTCCAAAACGGCTGAAATTAGCGTATGGTCAAAGTAGTGCAGGGGACTTTAGAACACAAGGCAGGGTACACCATGGATGGGGTGTCGACCTATCACAGGGCACAAGAACACACACACCACTCAATTATATAAACCAGGCAACACTTATACATTTGGAAACACCATCTTACCAGCCAACACTGCATATATTTGAACCGTCGGAGGAAACTGGAGTGCCGGGAGGAAACCCACAAAGCAGGTGGAGAATGTACAACCTCCACACACACAGACCAGAGGTGAGATTTAAACCACCAACGCTGAAGGTGAGCATGCGTAAAATAATTTTAAAAAGTAATAATAAAAAAGCTGACAATTAAATTATAAATTTAATAATAAACTATTGACATTCTTCTGGTCGTTTCCTCTTTTATTCCATCCTCTTTTTTGTAATTTTCATTTAATTTTACCTTTTTGCATCTTTGTGCTTTTTGATTCTCAGCATTAGACATTAGTGTTTAATTTAATGTAATTTAGTCAATATAAGCAGATGTAGTATATTTAGTGCATTAGTATGGTTTGGTTGGAGTCTTATAAATTACACCTACTTTTTTCCCCATGGTAAGGTTGACCTTTGCATAGAATTGCTCATTGTCCTAGTGATAGATCATGACAGAATGAGTAAACAGGCTTACAAATCTGTCTTTAAAAAAAAACAGTAATGAAATATTCAGGAGACTCAGGAAAATCACCCATAAACTCTTTAATCATACATAAAGGAGCTTTTTTACAATGTCAGAGTGTATAATCGAAAGCAGTTCAATTAGACTCAGATGAGCACTGTGAAGCTTAAATCATTCACAGCAAACTATTTCATTTAACGTCAGTGGTGTATTGAGGAATTTCTGTTTACGTTATGACAGCCAGCAGTTTGACCGAATTCAGTGTCAGCGTGCTGCCAAAGTGACTGCTGAGTAATGAACAGCTGGAATATTGCACCAGTAAGACAGTACTGGATCATCTTTTGCCTACGAACTATGGAATAGCATCTTTTTTGTGGTGCAGCTGAGGTTGGACAAACCAGAAACCATGCCTGCTCCAGATGATCATCAATGCAGAGCAATGTAAATATACTCGAGGGCACGTTTTAACGAGCATGGTTTATTCCACGATGTGTGGTCTGAAGATTTCGGCAATGCCAGACTGAGGCTTTGACTAAGAGGAATACTTGGATATTTAGACATTTGTGTCATGAGTTGAGGAACATCTCAAAAGAAATATACAAAACAAGAAAGGTGATGTGTTACCCTTTCCGAGATCGTCGTAATGTGAATGATGTCACACATTTTTACATTTTTTATCGACTGCACACAACTCAATTAAAAACAAATGTTACAAAAGATTTTTTAAGATAAGATTAGATAAGATAAGATAAACCTTTATTAGTCCCACCAGTGGGAAATTTGTTTTGCCACGGCAGCAAGTGGACAGTACAAGTTAAAAATTAAGAAACAACAGAATAAAGAATAAAGTAAAATAAAATAAAATAGAAAAAAAAGAATACTAACAGTATAAAATGTACACTATACAATCTGGATATAGAATATGGACATCTGTGTAGTAAAATATTTACATAAATATATATTTATATCAGGAATTACACCTCTCTCAGCATGATTTCCAGGATAGAATGTGCTATTTGTGGTTTTGTAAGTATTTCACATCTCATAAATGTTTATTGGTTTATAACTTTAATAAACATGTTGGTATACATTTCTAGTCTGTTTTTCAAAGACTTAAATTTTTTTATTATTATTTGCATGTCTTGTCTCATGTTTCACGAGTTCTTGAATATAATCTAAGCTCGTTCGTAAAATCTTTTATACATTTATTTTACATCTTGTTTTTTTAATACTTTCCTGTTTTCAGTCCTTATGCTTTATTTCATATCTTTTTCTGAACTAAATGACTCTTCATTTTAATTTCTGTAATTTGATTCTAATAGATATATTTTTTTTAAATACAGTACAGTACATTTTGTTTATATAACCATTTTCCAAGGACATACTTTAGTTCATACCACAGTTCATGATCACGACTTCATTTTGATGAAAATTACTTAAATTCAAGGTTTATTTCTTGTGTTTTCTTGAACTTATTATGAGATTAGGTGTCTTAAATTAAATATTGAAAAGAGGCAATACACTTTTAGCTGTAGAAGCATAATTTCAGTTATATAAGAAATTTTCCACGGTCATATCATCTCTTTCAGCTCATAGCGTATCTGCTCCTGACCCTCAAAATCAACCTTAAAGACTGTGGCTTTAATGATAAAATCACTTATCTCTTTCAGAAATGCATTGTTAGCTCTGCATCTAACACTGAAAGGAAAAAGAAAGAGAAATGAAAGACAGAAGCAAGACAAGTATTAAATACAAACATCAGATGTTCCACCAGCTCCTATCTGCAAGAAAACCCCTAGATTTGCCTTGAGGAGAGATTCTTCAAGTTCACCGCATGTGTTTCTGCTGCTGAGCGCCTGTGGAACAGCAGAGATCCACAGCTAGATAGGGTTAATAAACTTGCCTCTTTGGATGTGTTTGGCACTTAAAGGCTAAACCCCTTCACACACTGGCATTATGGACTTCTAAGATCTGCGGTCCTTTCCCATGTGATCTTTTCCGTGTTTGAAGAAACCCTGATCAAAGTGCTCGCTCTCGGATCTCCTTTATTAGATTTTACACTTGCTCCATAGGGGAGGAGGAAACAATACTAAACAGTGCGCTTTGAGTGAATAGATATTTATTTTCCCACAGATCGATCACACCCTGCACAGGCTCAACACACAGGCCCATAGCTAATTTATATCAATATGTCATGTGATGGGGAAAAAAAAGGGAAAGAATTTGTATGGGTTTTATCTGATAGAATTTCAGAAAAGATTATATATAAGCATATAACATCATATATAGTTACAAATTCATAATGTTAAAGCTAAATTATGTAATAAAAATGAATTGTGTAGTGTTCAATTTATAAGAAGAAAAAAGAGAAGGTAAAGTAAAAAGAGAAAGATGAAGTAATTCTTTGGATGGAAGTTAGCCGTAGTTCTGCTTGAGTACTATCTAGGCACAGAGCCAAGCAAAAAAAGAAACCTTCTTCTTCATTCTCTACTTTCCATTCTCGCACAGTCTTGCTGATCACTTGTCATTAGACGAGGCATGCAGAAGGCTCCAGATTTGATTTTAATAACGTCGACGTCTTCATCGGCGAGCATGTTCCTCCTCTCTGCCTCGGTGCCTTGCCACAGGGGCTGATGGCGCACGTTTCTCCTGCATTGTCGGATTGTCATGAAAATACCTCGTCTCCTGTGTGCTCGCCTCTCAAGAGCTATCAGGTGTGTGTGGCACATTCACCCCCACCCTCCCCTAGAACCTCGCTTCATTAAGAAAACTCTGACGGTCTAATCAAAGAGCCTTTTATTACCTCGAAATTACCCAAATATACGAACTCTGCCTTGATCCTTAAGGCTTTAGAGTGTTGATTGTAACATCATTTCCTGGAAGCCACTGTAAGGCCGTATCTGTTAGTGTAAGCCATGTGAGCTTAAAGAAGCTTAGGAGTGTATTTTTATTTAATTCCCAGATCTGATTGGTCGGAAGATGTTGATTCATCTTCTACAGTGGAAGCTCTGGATAAGGTTTATATCAATTCACTTATATCAACTTTATTATTTCTGTATTAGCAAGTCATTAACAGGGATGTTATTTTTTTTTTTAAAAGATGGAGATGGAGATGTTTATTTAACATTTATGGAAGGAGTCTCCAGTGACAGCAAGACAAAGGAGTTTCGAGAGTCTGAGTAACATGATAATCTGGAAAAGAAACGAAAGAAATGAATGCTATAATGTAATATAATGCATTAAAGGTAATTATAAATGGATTAAAAAGTATGACATGTCGTTAGTAAATAAAGTTGATGAAGTGTGAGAAAAATAACGCATTGAGGCATGTGCTTACCATTGTTTTTGATTTTGATTTTTTTCAACACCACCCCTGTGCTGTGAGCGTGATCATGGTCCACAGGGTCAGCGGTCTACAGACCTTTAGTTAAACTCCTCATGCTGAATGCCAGAGGTTACACTGCCATTTTGCTCCCTGTTGCTGTGTCACCATGACAACAGATATAGAAATGACAGCAGCGGCTGTGTCGGGAGCGAGAGGGAGGACGACTCGGTGACGCCCACTGGCACAGCGCCAATGCACAAACACCACAGCCTCGGGTTCACAGAGACCAGGGATTAGTCGTGATACAGAGCAGCTTTGAGTGTAACATAATAATGCTGGTTAGAAAGGGGATAGCAAAACAGGTTTATTTGGGGTCTTATGAGTGTAATGAAAGGGGATAATGTTCAGGATTTGGGATAGATATAAATATATATCACTTTGTTCCTACTGTATATGTATATATAATACATATACAATAATTTTATATATATATAAAATTATTGTTAAGATTAGGGGTTAATGTTAATGTTTATACCTTTGCATATGACTTGTATGAAATTCATGACATCTATAATGTAATAATTGTTCTTTCACCCAGGGTATGTACATTAAATAACTGGAAGTTCAGGCAGGTCATTTATTAGGGAGTTTTTCCTTGCCACCGTCGCTGTCGCGCTTGACTTGCTCATCAGGGACAATCTGATCATTATGATCTATACACATTGTTCTAGTCATACACATTTGCATAATTTTCTTTTAATTTTGTGAAGCTGCGAGACTTTTGAGACAATGAGCGCTGTTAAAAGTGCTATATAAATAAAATTGAATTGAATTTATTCATTTTCCATACTGTGCATACTGTACAGGTATGCACTGGAGGCCTGGGGCCAATCCCATGAGACTTCGGGCAGAAGGCAGAGTACACCCTGAACACGGTGCCAATCCATTGCAGGGTATCCATGCACGCACACACACACCTACTGTATTTAAATAAACTATGGGCAATTTGGTAACATTAGTAAGTCTAATCTGTATGAAACCAGAGTATCCGGAGGAAACTCCATGCACACAGATCTGAGGTTGAACTGTAACCCTAGACTCAGACTGTTTATACCTCTATAGCTCATAAGCCAGCAACAGCAATCTCTCCTAATCTCCCGAATCCACCTCAGAGCCTTATTACTGTAGCTCTAGCCATTCAATGCTTTCTTCATATTCTGATTTAATTTTATTTAATTTTAACAAACCATACTACTTTACTACATATATAACCTGAATTTGCAGGTCTGACATTGCAAGAACAAGAAGTGAGTAAGCATTCCAGTGTCCTGGTCATGAATAGACCACTTGAAGCTTGCACAAAGCATTGGAGGCCTCTACTGGCGACTGAAGTCCTAACACGTACTCTGTCTCTGGGGAAATAGCCATAACGGGGGTCGAGTTCAAGTGTTAATAAGGGAAACATCAAAAGGAAACTTGCAAACCAAACAAACTCACCACCTCACCATCATCACCTTGTTTCTACATCCAGAGAAAAGCTCAGATCTATCAGTCTCTCCAACTGAGAGAAAGTTTTATCCACTTTCCTTCTGCTTTTCTGTTGTTGTTTTTCTTTTCTCCCGCCTCTCCAGATCATATTAAAGAGCGTGTGTCCGAAAACACAACCGCTTCCCCTGCACGCTTTCAGAACCGTATCTGTTCGATAAACCTGTCACACTTCACACGCTTCATTGAACAACAAAAATCGATACCATTAAAACCTTTCTGAAAAACAAACCTTAAGCATTCCTCTCGAGACCTGACAGTCTACCTTGTATTATATCTTTTTTATTTATTTATTTATTTATTTATTTATTATTTTTTTACACGTCTGTCAATACAACGTTCTGGAGATCTTAAATACTTCATTATATCTCACAGCTCAAACTTCTCTCATGTTGTTCTCCCCTGTTTCCTCTGTTATTCTCCCTTGAAGTAAGACTCTGGTCTTTGAACTGTACAGTACACACATTCATATGTTATAAATATATACAGTATTTTGTATATTTTTTATATATACTGTACATATAGTTTATATTTCATATAATATACATATTATAATTATACGTTGGTGACTTTCTCTTTCCCTAGTCATCTACTTTCCAGGTTTGCTGTTTAGCATTCCAATTCATTCACAGATGTATAAGCAATTTTAACAGTAAGTTAAGCCGAGGTGGAACTGCTCGACATAATCTTGTGGAAACGTACCAGATGACAGCTCACATTAAATCCCTGACAGAACTCAAGCGCACACACACATCGGCTACAAAACATCCGAAGACATGGCGAGATGATGATGTTCATTGTGGTTCTTAAAACAATGATATGGTTCATGTGGCCCATTAAAGCGCTTCATAACACAATGATACTGAACTCTACAATCTGATTGGTCAGAAAATATCTGTGACTGATCAAAGCAGTACTGGCAGTATAGCTGGCTGAAATTTCACAGGATTACATTAATGCACTCGTTTTAATGCAGGTTTATTTTTATTGTTATGTATGGGGCTTGTTGTGGATAATTTGAGGTTAATAAAAACTAGGTGCAAAAAAATTTTTACTTTTAAAAGAAGAATAATGTATAAGCATGAATCTGGTGAAATGTCCTACAAAGTTGGGTTTATTATACGGTTATGGAAGGAGTCTCCAGTGTCTGAACTTTGTTTTCCCATGCAGAAATTATTCAGGACATTTCTGCTCATTAGATTCTTCCGGCATAACTTCTATAACGTGAAACAAATAAAGGCTGGTTAAGGAAAAGGCTGTTTACACAAGCTTTAATGTAAGCGAGACTCTAATAAAAACAAGTGTGTGATTCCTTAAGGAATACAAAATTCATTCAACATCATTGGTAAATTGCTGTGGTGTAAAAGGAATAAAACATATCACTGTGTTGCATGCTGTTGCAGGAAAATAATCAACGCCCCCTTCAGATGGCATGAAACTATACAGCTGTCAATTATTTCCCTAAAAATTTATAATGATAAAATAATAAGAGACAAGAGCGAACATTTTAAATAAATTAAATTAAATGCAATGTTACACTTAGGTAAAAAAAATCAATATTGTAGAAAGGTTTGTGTAAAGATTTCCACAACTAAATATTTTAATCGGTTAAAAAAACGTGATATTCAGAAAATGTATGCAGATAGATAGATAGATAGATAGATAGATAGATAGATAGATAGATAGATAGATAGATCGATATCTGGTCTGGTCTCATACTGTAGTTAAACGTAAACTGAATTTTAACAATTTATCTTACTATGATTATGAAGCCCTACCTTTGACATAATTATTAATACGCACGATTAATGCAATGCTACACCTAAAGGTGATCTCCCCCTCAATAGGAAAAAGGAAATACCTTTTTCTTTCTTTTTTTTTTTTTTAAGGACAAGCCAAATGTCCACACAAGGTCAAATCTGTTAGACAGTTCATCATGCATGTGGGGACATAAACATATGAAACGTACTCTGAAACAGACTAAAGCACTACGAGTCTCAGAGCCCTTGGCAGCTTCTCCAAAGCACTAGTAGCTAATAGCCTCCTTGTGCCTCTAAAGGAAAGCCAAGTTTAACAACCTAAAGGGTCGAGGAATTCAATCTGAGGTCACCCCCGCCCTCTTTTCCCGAAATCTCTCCTTCTCCCAAATGCTTTTCTCGATTAATCAGAGATCCCGGCTCAAGCCGGCCTTCAACTTCTTCCCCGATCTGCACTAAGCCTGTCATTTCTGGCCATTATTTACTTTAATGGGCTTTCGCTGATCCGGGCGCGCCGGCAGAGGGGTGAAGAAAGCGGCCGAGGGTAGCGGGGGCATTAGCCGCCGTGCCCGACGCTCCCCCTCTAGATTAGCTATGGCAGATGGGCTTTCCGGAGGCTTCCTGTGAGCCGCGGTCTTGATTGAGAGGCCATAATGAGAGAGACGGTGTCCTCACAATGGAGCCGAGCACCTCGCTGCACCGCGAGCGTCTAAACAACCCCCCATTCTTCAGACTCGATCTTTGTTCCCCTCTGCCTTTTCTCTTTCTTTTTTTCTCACTGCTTTATTCCTTTTCCTTGTCCTGCTTCTTCCTTTATTTAATTCATAGGAAGTCAGAGGGGAAGAACAAGCACAAAAAAGCTACTGTAAATACGCAGGAGTGTGTTAAGCCTGCATTAATTGGTCCCTTTTACACTTTAGTGAGCACTTTATTTAGAGAGTTGGGAAGTGCCAAGGATGAAAAGATGACTCTATTCTTGATGTTTACTTAACAATTATGTTTTTTCTTTTTGTCTTTTAATATTCTATTGCAACAAGGCATTTGAATCAGGAACCGTTTGGACTTTTCCCCATAAAATGCTTCATAACGTTGATTTAAAGATTTGTTCATAAACAGCATTGTCGTCAATTTGAAAGTAATACATGCATAGCGCATAGCTTAGACATATCAATGTGTGTATGTGTGTGTGTGTGTGTGTGTGTGTGTGTGCATGCGCGCAGACGGCTTTCCCTCACAGACCCGGCCCACCACATGATGAGCTATTGAAGTCCATCAATGTCGTTGGGTCAAGTTTGTGTACAAGAGTTGAAATTTCTGCGTGTCCGACTCGCTCTTTCCTCCACGCTCTGAAAGTTTCCACACAAGAGCCGCTACAACAATCCAGAGCCACCAATTATCCCCCTCCTCCTTCTCCTCCTCCTCCTCCTCCTCCCTGCACTTTTAGTAACTTTTTCAAAACTCCTTTCACTCGCCTCTTGTCAAGCGATGAAAGAAACTAACCACCATGTCAAGAGAACTCCGCTGCCTAGCAACCGGGCCACAGTTTAATTCTGATTTGCTTCAGGTCTTGAGTAATGGAAATTGACAACGTTAAGCTAGTCACTTTGCGTTGTTTGTCACCTCTGAAATGCAAACAAAACTCCATTGTTTCGCCGAGTATTGAGCATGATTGATGCCCGGAGTCACAAAGGCATCATTCATTTCTCTCTTGTGTTTTTGCAAGGATTGATGTCATATCTTTTCATGGCATATTAAACGTTTCGGAGGAGCAATGAGACCGACCGGCTTTTTCATCTCGAAGAGGGCCGTGGCTCTGGCTCTGACGCATCCCTGTAACTAGCGAAGTTTAATGATTCTATTCAGATTGTGCATCCATTTCACCCAGAAATAATGTAATAAGAAGCGAGGCCCTCGGAGCGCCCCTGACACCCGGCCTAATCTGAAAAGAAAGGATAAAGGAAACTTGAAAGGCTCGAGCCTTTAGGATGAAAGTTTTTCTCCCTCATTCTTTCAGTGACACTCCTCTTTTGTTTGTCATGCCACCTTTTTTTGTAGGGTTTTGTCTTTGACACACTTTCACGTACAAATATTTTGATCAGAGGACTCGTAGAGGGAACAAGAACAACTCGGGGAAGGCGACTTCGAATTAATGGACTGTAATCAAGAACGGGAAGAACTTTTAATCGCGCGTATCACTTTGTGAAGTGTATGCAGAGGAAGGTTATTTACTGAAGAAAAAAAAAAGGACTTTTTACAGGAAAACTTTTAACGGCATTTTTGTACACACTTTTATTTTTCCACCGGTGACTGTCATACATGATTTATCTACAGTATTTACAATTTGATTAATATAATTATTTTTTCGCAGATTGTTCACATGATGAATCTCCATGTCCAGCTTCAGACCACTGCATGTCACCTTATCACATAATTAAATGTCAAATGCATGTGATTCGTCTGTAACAGTGAGGTATTGTTTGTATATAGTCAACATTTTGCAGGTACAGAAAAAAAAATGGTAATCTAGTGATAATCTCCAGTATAGAAGAAAATAAGAACTAATCTCTCAAGCAGGCACAACAGAAAGCAATATGATGCAAGACTTAAGCCTGAACTTCTCTTGGCCTTATAAATCCTGACACCTGACAGATTTCAGGTACGATGTTTGATTTCACTGATTTCCTTTTTTAACCGTATATATGCAACACAAACAAAGTATTGCAAATACAAAAAAAAAAAAAAAGTGTTTTCATACACATGCTTAATTCACACTCAAAAGTCAAAAGTGTAAATGTGTTCATAAAATGATGAAATTTTGAGCACACTAGAGAGCCATGACACCAAAACTGGGAAATTGTAAATCGTCGTATTCTCGAATCACATCCTTTGGGTGCATCTCGATTTGCTCCTAAGATCTGAATGAAGATCTAATGTCTCAAAAAAACAGGCACTCAGCATGCTGATTGCTCTAGCTGGGAGCCGGATTTGTATGATATGGAAGCTGGCAATTTCTTCTGCTCCAGAGAACATTTTTCAAAGGCCCAAATGGCACAATAAGAAAGCCATCCATCACAAAGGCGGGAAAATTAGTGCATAAATAAATGGCGCTCTTTTCTCTCTCTCTCTCTCTCTCTTCCCCTCACTGTCTCATTGTATGGCTGATTGTCTGAGGCCAGGCAGCGAGAATAGATGACAATAAACAGGGTCATATCAAAGTCCCAGACGGTGGCATCGGGGTAGGCCTCAGTGGGCGAGAGGAGGCCAAATAACGCTGCTGTCCAATCTCAAGCCATAGAAAAACACACATATGATCTCTCTCTCTCTCTCTCTCTCTCTCTCTCTCACTCACTCTCTCTCTCTGGCCTAGACCTACACCAGGTTGGCCTTAAATCCAAACACGGATTTAAGTCGGTGTGTGCTGCCACCAAGAAAATCTTTTAACCATAATCCACTGAGTAAATAATTTTCCTTTACAACAGACTGTGATGATAAACTGTCTATTCCTCTTATCTGAACACGACACGATGCAGCCCTGTACAGCTACATGGATTTATCGTTGTTAATTGTGTGCAGATAGACGTCCTGTCGTCCCCTTTTTTTCTCACACAGGCACCTCAAAGACGGTTTCCAACCTTGCCAGCTAGGATAGATAGAGAATGTCGCAGTCGTCTAAACCCTTTGATTCATATATCACAACATGCAAGACTCTATAGCTTTATAGTACAGATTTAATATGTGCATTAATGATACCTTATACATACATATACTGTACATACAGTATACATACATTTTTATATGATCATAAGGTTCTAAACAGATACAGATACAAATAAGAGGCTTCCTATACAAAAAAATATATTCATGGATTTATTTAGGAAAGTTTGACAAAAAAAAAGGTTTATATACAGTAGCATTTTGTTGAGAATAGACATGTGCATCAGGACAATTTTTGCTTTCATGTGTGTGAGAGGTACGATATGGTGCAAGCAAGCAGTTAGATTAGAAACGTAGAGCATTCATTCATCCTTAGTAACTGCCTGGTCAGAATTGTGCTGGTTAAAATTTATTTTGGTGAAAACACAACCAACGATTTGTTCAAAAATATAATTTAAGGGTGTCAACAAAAACAAGGGCAAAACGTCTCGCTCAGTTTTGATCACGCCTGATTTATTTCTAAATATGCTTACAGATTATTTTGAATATTCGGAGGACTAAACACGGCCTTGCATTAGTGTGCATTGTATTATATTGTACACACATATATACAATACGGTTGTTATATATACTGTACACGTAGATACACACATACATACAGTACTAAGTGCTACAAGGTTCTCCTTTTCAGCTTCCATTTCTTTATCACAGAGACTCGGTGTAATTTTCCTGACACCCATTATCTCATAACCCACCCATATTTGCATGGCTTTAATCTCATATTCTAAAGATTCATGCTGCTTCTTTTGATAATCGCTCTCAGGGTTCGGGGATGGAATCAGAAACTCGATGCACGCCAACACACAGTTTCATTACAGCCCTGCGCCACATAAAAAGGAAAAATCCACTTTCTTTTTTTTTTCCGTGATACTAATCCGATTTGTGAGTCATTTAAATCAGAGGTCATTCCCACTCATTTACGTCTGTGGTTAAGTTATTGTAATGTGTATCTTTTTTTCAATGTGCTTTTTTTTTTATTATTATTATTTTTTTTTATAATCAAGAACCAGAGTGCCACAACAAATACGGCCTTGTGTGGTAAACATATCAGCTCTGTCTCTGCGGTCTCTCTTCGCTCGCTGGAACAAATGCCTTTTAGCACTTCTGCCATCTGTCCTTAATGAGTCCACTCCTGTACGCCTCCCATTTCCATACTGTATTGTGTGTAGGCCCTTGGCCATTTGCATAATTGTTGAAAGATTTCGCTTCAAAATTGATACCCACTCTCCGAACACGAGGCCGTGAAGTTAAAAAAATTAAGGACACAACAGATGATAAAAGAAGACGATGAAAAAGATGTCAGAGTTAGCAAATCAAAGCAAAGCAAATCAAATTTTTTCTCTTTCACTCTTTTTTTCCTCCGCAATGGTCTTCGGTAACCTAATCAGGACTGGCTTTATCTGGTAATCCACATTTAAACTTTAACCTGTAGGGGGCTCTTTGTGTCAGTTAATGTAAGCATAAAAGAGGAGGCCAGTCTGAATGACTAATCAGATTAATCATATTTCGCAAGACTAAAGAGCTTCTCTAAAAAGGAGCAGAATTAGGCCTACTTCCATCTCTGAGGGTGACTTGGGGGGGAGAAGAGAAGAGGGGGAAAAAAATCGAGTGAAACAATTGAAACTGCAGCATGGAATAAATTAATGTTCAAAAGGCAAGTTTTTAATCAGTTCAGCTGTCTGAGATTTACATACTCAGGGCCAGTCCGGGAAATAAAACACACAAAGGACAACGCTGGGGCAAAAGAGCAAGGATGTGAGGATGTGACAATGTGGAGGATGTGGAGGATGTGGCGCTCGACTAACAGGAGCACCGCAACAATTTACAAACTCAATCGTTTTTTTGATAATGTGTTTTTTTTTTTTTTAAATCTAGAAACCAATGTAGAAAAATACACCTCTATTAGTATTTATTAACCCATACTAGAATTTTTTATTTTCATATGCTCTCGATCACCACGGTTGTAAATTCTAACACAGTTTTTTTTTTTTTTTTTTTAATGCTTTTTCCTTCCCAAAAATTCATGAAGTTTTTCCACATGTGATTTTTGCACATGATTTATTTACGATCTCACGTACAGGATTATATCATGTGATGTCCTGTTCTACATATGGACTTGAATCCATTGTGAGATTCCATAGTATAACACGCTGAAATTCATCTTCACACAATCTTTTAGCATCCACAAAGTCACATCCTGGATCATCTCTCTCTCTTTATTAGATCTGTGTCTTTCAAATTTCTTTGCTCTTGGATTTTTCCGTTGCTATTTTCAACAACTCCTATACATCAAAAGCGGCTGGTTGGTGTATTTAAATCCTGTTGTCTCATGAATATTCATAAAACGTATCGAACGTGAGTCGTGCTTTGTTTACGATGACACGTACATTCCGCCATCGTCTGAGGCTAAAGTCAAGCGTTTGTCACGACTACGAGATGCTAAACGGTGCAATTTGCATGAGAGAGCTTTGGTGATGAGCGCTGTTTTAATTTTATATTTATTTTCTGCCTGTTTTCACAGCATTGAACATTTGTTGACAGAATTGCGATGTTCATTACTTGAGGACAATATTTCTCTCTAAATAAAGCAACTGCATGAATAACACTGTGATTTAAGGAGCAGTCTTAAAGTCACACACTAACTAACACTGTTGCATGAATATGCATTGCAGATCCTGGAATACAATACATTACTGCTTATGAACAAGTGGGAAAGATGTATCTTTAAGTAGTGCAACATCGTTGATTAAGTTCGTTAAGACAGTCGATTTGGAAAACGCTGGACTGGAGACAGAGGCAAGAAGACAGGAGTGAGAATTGATAGCAAATTTCACTTTTCTAGAATTAGTTTTTTTTCTAGAATCGTTTTATCTGAAACTAAATATAGCTAAAATATAATAATCCTTTTTCTATTAGTTTAATTGTACCCTGTTAATAATGATCAACTTGGATGTTACTAACTGTTGGGTGTCAAATCTGAACTTTTACTTTATGTCATAAATAAAATCCACCTCTTAGAGACAGGCTAATGCATCCAAAACTAAAAACTTCTACCCCTTTTCTTTACTATTGTTATTATTTTAAAACCCAACCACTATCATTATCCTGTCTTCTGAGTGCCATTAAGCCTTTCCTTTCCCAAGCCTAAGATTTACTTTAAGATGTACAATATAATGAAATAAAAAAGACGAAGAAAAAAAAAAGAAATATGAACGTTAGGAAGAAGAAAGTAAGAATAATAGTCAGAAAAAAACATAGACATACATTTATATGTAAGTTTATATGTAAGGTTGTAAATGTTGTACACCTTTGGGATGGTTCAATAATATAAGAATGTTGACTCAATAATCTTTAAGTAGTGTAACGTCTGCAGAATGATTTTAGTGTGGAAATAACATCTGTGCCGTGTATAGTATAAGATTAATGTGTACATAAAATGTCTAAGAAAATGTGTATAAAAATGAATTTACTTAAAAAATCTTTTAATTATTTGCTGATACTGTTTCATGAATTGCTTGAATCAGTTTTAGTCCTAAACAAAATAGATAAATAAAGAAAGCGAGAGAGAGAGAGAGAGAGAGAGAGAGAGAGAGAGAGAGGGAGAGAGGTCCCCTGTAGCATTATCTGCATTTTTGGAGACATTTAGAAAATTTTGGGTACATTAAGGAAACTTGCTTTTAATGAACAAATAAATGGATTCCCATGTTGGTTTAATGTTTGGTTTTGATTAACATCTTGATGCATTATTAATTCAATGTCAATGAGATGTCCTCAGAATGTCAGTAATACAAGAATGTGTGTATGTTTGTGTGTAGTGTGTGTGTGTTTGTGTGTGTGTGTGTGTGTGTGTGTGTGTACTTTCCATGCCTATGTCTGCACTAATCCACACTACCCTGAACTGGTCTCCTGGTCTCATCAGCTCTCGTATTTTGAAGCCCCTCTGCAGTTCTTCAACAGGGTTGGACTCCATCTAGTGGCCTAAACAGCTTCCTTCAGCTTGAACTGGGAATCCCAAAGATAAAAAAAAAAAATCTCTTCCATACACTCCTTCCTGAGCAGAATAATACGTTTTATATTCTGTAATCCTTCCCATGTTTGATAAGTGTGTTAAAAAGTATCTCTGACTTACAGATTTCATTCCATAAAAAAAAAAAAATCAATTAGTAATTTTTTTTTTTTTTCGCTTTGGCTTTGACAGAAGGGGATCATAACTATTTAGGGTTACTGTTGTGATGGAAATTATTGTCTGCCCTAACATTCATGGAAATCTTTTGCGCTGTCAGTTTGATTCTCTTTACTCTGAGGAATCGGGATGAAGTCGTCCAGCGCCGGCGGTTAAAATCGAGAAGATTACTATATGTAAAGAAACAATAAATGAGACAGAGGCTTTCCTCCTCATAGTCGTGTAATTGACCTCATCTCACAGGTTTCATTTGACAAGGCAATTTCCACACTTATTAAGCTCCTGACACACTTCGAGTAATCGTATTAGCACTTTTGGCAAATTAGCTCCGTTTCGTTGCGAAGTGTGGATATCTACAATCGTCATAGGCTGCCTCCATGCACGATGTGTGATGTCTCTATTTCCTGTACCTGCAGAGAGACTGCAAAATTCATATGCACCTTTGTGCTCAGCCAATCAAAAATCGAACCGCTCAGAAACTCTTATTGAATATCTTAACCCGCTCAATTTTTCAGTGATGAGACAAAGACTTATGGGTCAGGCCACTAAGGTCAGGAGAAGAAAAGTTTTAGCATTTTCGATATCCATGCATTCAAGCTATAAAGGTGGGTGGTGAGGGGTGACACGGACAACTACGTCTTTTGCTATCAACAGATTGGCCTGCTAACAAAAAAAAAAAAAAATGTATTGTCAGCATTATAGATTTAACAACCCAATATGTTTGTAGGTTAATCAATCTGTTGATACAGTCCTACTGTCGATGCTATGAGCGGCCATGTTGATTGGATGTTACTGATTTCAAGGTTGAGTAGGCCCAAGTTAAAGAGGCATTTGTTCTTCATTTTTTTCCCTAGTCCGAAAATTAACAAGTTACAACTTTTAGTTAAAGGCAGGATAAGTTTAGGATCATAAAGGTCACCATTGGAGCCCAGAACCCCCAGAACAACTGAAGAGCTTCCATTTTTTTTTTTTTTTGGTTTTACTACGGTCGACATTTCGCCTTGACACTGTCAGTAAACACAGCAGAGGCAGGGAGTATGAAGTCTTTGTGTCGTAACTCACCCAAGCGAAATGAGGCGTCTTGCTGGGTTCGGCTCGGACAAGAAAGTACATGGCTGCAACCCTGGATACTAGTTAGAGCCGTGCCACATCCTGATACTTTTATCCCTGACCTTTGACCCTGAGCACATCTGGAAAGCTAGTTGGATTTCAAAAAAGAGAAATGTTTTTTTTATTATTTATTTTGTTATTTTTCTTTATCCCTGGACAGAGTAGTAGAGCTTCACAGCATGGTTTGAACTTTTGGATATTGACCATGTGCTGAAAAGCGTAGGATAAAGACAAGGCTACGTCGCTGCCTCGCAGCTATATGCTTTCCAGATTTCAGAGGAAGATAAACATCTCAAGGTCCAGGAATAAAGGGACTACAAAGGCCAAGATGCTTTGAAGTGCAAGGATGGCCTCGCTTAATAGACACCGTGCCCACAGCCAAGGCAAACACTCCCCTGGCAAGATGTTTCCTGATTACACATCGAGAAGTGTTCTCACTGATCAAACGCCGCCCATCGGCTATTTATTTAGCAAGCTTATAAGATGGACTGAAGCCTCTGGGTGTTAACTGGTTGTGTCAGCACATCCAGAAGGCAGTGTTTACAGCAGCATGTCGTGTTGTTTGTCCAGCACAGCACCAACGTTCCAACCCTGTGGGCTAGACACTTTACTGTCAAATATGCCGATGACTTCTAGCCTACTGCGAGCTTTGGCGAACTTACAGATTTCCACATGGATCCGCCATGGCTTTTCGTTTTTCATGCGGGTTTTCATGCTCATTTTAGAGTTGATTCTGTTGGCATCGACATTAAGGAACCTTGTGGAGCCGCTTTTAATGATATGATCTTAAAATGAACTCAAAAATACAACAATATAATTACAACAGCAACATAATCAATCATTCGCAAAACCAAACTTGTCCGTGGTTTGCGTTTGGTCAGAGATATTGTGGGAATTTTTTATAAAAGTCCATATAGCTAATGTTCATAATGCTTTCATAAAGGATGATGCACGTGAAATAGTGATAATATAT
>JAQMYJ010000033.1:32029789-32052623 GCA_030014305.1 Clarias laeviceps | reverse complement strand
GTATATATATATATATATATATATATATTGGTGTTTATTGCTCTAGGTCTGTTAATAACTGCAGTTTATTGTTTACGTGTATAATTTTAAGGTTGCTACATCTATTGGAAATATATCAAAATTACAACACATTTTTAATATTCTACATGTAGTTTTGTTGCTGTGGGAAAAATGCATACAGTAGTTCATAATATAAATACTGTAACAATAAAAAAATATATTTTTTTATTTTCAATAAAAATCAAAAATCTAAATGCAATTTCCAGCTCTCAATAATGCATGTATGTGTAAAATAAACATATAAAATGATATTTTGATGTATATTTGTAAATGTTAAAAATATAATTTAATATCACGTAAGGTTTTACAAAAAGACCCTAATAATTATTATAAACTGCATATTTATACTAATATTATTTAACATTAATTTATGTATTTAGATTAATTAATATTTCATGTATTTATAAATAATATTATAATTTTATTATAATTAATTTAATGTAACAAATATTATTCATTCATTACTATGAACATATTATAACATGCAAAAAAAACAGTATTTGCGAGAAATGTCATTGTGAATGCTGTAAGAGTTTGTTATTTTTTCATTAAGGCTCGGTTTACTCAGACCTCAAAAATACTATTATAAATTGTTATAAACCTAGTATATCCCAGTTACTAATAATCATATATAAGTAATACTTTTAAAAAATACAGTACAACATTCAGCTATAATTTGCTGTAATTATTTATTAACAATATATTTTTAAAAAAATAAAGTCTTACTTTTTTAGGGTTGATTTATTGAAAACACTTTTGCTACATATAATATTGTTCATTGTGAAATATATGATGATGAATAAAGCTTAATAGAGTAAGTTTAATAATTAATTTTTAAAATAAAATTATAATTTACTTAGAACACCACCAGTAAATTATAGCATTTTTTTTTTAAATGCTATAATGTCCATAATGTACTCATGCATGAGAAGCAATAACAGAATAAATTATGTTATTCATTTCAAGCTGGAAGTTAAATATGAAAAAGTGAGTTATGGTATTAAGTACAAGTTTACAAAACCTTCCAAATAAAGAAATAAATACAGGTCTCACATACGTCTCTTTGAGACGAAACAGTTTTAACAAAAGTGTATAAAGTGTGTAATGCCTTATATGTTGTATTATAATATGCTAGGAATGTGGTTGTACTGTAGATATGATATAATATAAAAATTTTAGTGGGAAAATCAAGATAACTGGATGATGATGATGATGATAGTGATGATGTTAAAAGCCACAACGAGGGTAATTTTCTTTCCAGACAAGTCCTCTCTATCAGCAGGGCTATTTTTTTTACAATGTGAAAAAGTCAGTCCATCCCATAATTTAACATCATGGTTGCTTAGCTATATTGATATTTACTAGCCATCTCTGTCATGTTTTCTCCTCATTCTCCTTTGCTTATAAAAACTTCAGGGCTCAAGCTGGGCCACACAGGAACACATTTCTCTCAATATGACACATGACGTGTGTCTCTGTGGAGGTTCTCGACTCGAGTGGGACCTGTCTAGGGAATACAAAGCCCTGTCTATCAGAGTCGAGAAGATGATGTCACGGGTCTGGACGAGTCTCTGAGGAGCGGTGAAGGCTAATCTAATCTCACGGGGTCTGGATCGGCTTCATGTTCGGAAAGGTGAGGAGGGAGGGGAAAATCCCTTAACCGCCCGTGTTATCTCGTGAATGTCATTCACGTCGTTCATTTTTGTGAGTGGAAGTGTTCAGGTGTGACGGGGGAAAAACTGTCTGCAATGAAAGTCAGAATTTTCACTTACCGTAGATCTAAAACCTGTATCTAATGATAACCTCTTAATTTCTAAAAATAGCCATGAAGTTTAATATTATGTCATTTTCGATTTTTCAATCCCGTTCCAGTGCCAGGTGCGAACCTCTTACACATCAAGGTTTAATCTTAAATTCTGACAGGTGGTGATTTGTCTAATCTCTAAATTGAGCGTGATATGTGGGAAAAGTGCTTCCTACAAAGTCGTGCAACATTTGACATATCGTTAAACTCAGGTTTTATTCCCATTTTAAACGGCTTTGGTTTTCCCTGGCAAAACACCGTTCCCTGTAAAATAAATAACTGTATTTAATGAGATATGAAATGCTTATGAATGCCTTCGCTCTTCACGGGTAATTGGAGCTTGTCACCCAAAGCGTTCAGTGATATATAGAAGGACGTGGTGGGTTTTTCACATGTGAGACTTTTATATTTATATGTATATCTACAGTGTGCGTGTGTGTGTTTTTAGCATCAGGATGTCACCCGAGCTGGTATACAGTAGATGAGCTAGATTAAAAAGACCTCAGTATAAGGTTTTTTTTTGGCATCGGATTATGTTGGAATTTTGTGCAACCAAGCAGCACATACAGTATAGGATGGGGTGAGGAACAGAAGCTGGGGCTGATTTCTGTCTAGGCTAGACTGTAGATTCATGCAGTCAATGAGTGACAGTTGTGTCAGGGGATTATACAGACTTACATCAAATTAAATGTGACATATTTTAGCTTGTGCCTTAAGAGGATGAATGCGGTTTGTTTATTCTAACATCATTTCCCATTCTTATAATATTCTTGAAGGACAAATTTAAAGATGAAAGACTAATCAAAAACAAGTGTGTGTCGGGGGGGGGGGGGGGCGGAGGATGACAGGCTTACTTTACTTGGTTTATCATTTGAAATATTGTGTGAAATAAATTCAGGAGAGCATGCTACTGATGAGACCAGCTTGCAGGCTAGTGCTATAAAGTGAGATCTGCTAAAGAGGCAAAAACAAGCAGAACTTTTCGTCAGATTGTGTCCGAAATGCTTCTTTCTCAATAGTAATTAATATTTTTTTTCTAGATAAAAGATTGCATTTTTGTACTATAAAATCCATATTCCATGAGAAATAGTGTGGCTGTACTGAATATCGTTCAGTGAATATCGTTCAGGAAAACCTGCACGCATTCTCATGCAATGGATGTTACTTAATTAGATATAAATTAGAATTAATGAATATCACGCAAGCTGTGACTGCACTAGAGCATTAGAATGATTGATTAAGCACCAAAACAGCCGTAAATATGACCGGATATCGATGCATCAGTTGAAAGTGCCTGCGTGATTCAATAAATAAATAAATAAATAAATAAGATGAAAACTTTCCAATTTAGGTAACATCTGCATCCGTGGCTCTTGCTGAGAAATGATGTTCAAGGGGAACATTATGTGCACTTTCCCGGCTGTTGCTCCTGAAGGCTCCTGTCCCAGTGTTTCCTTTCAGTGTGTGTGTGTGTGTGTGTGTGGGTTTGTGCACGCGCATGTCCTGCCTCATTACCTCCTCCTAAACTCTGCTGCGTCTGAACATTCCTCTCTCTAGCCTTTGCTTTACCATAACACTCTCCTACATTTATTCTCTCTTCCTCAAAGTGCAGGCTGCCATTACCAGAACAGAACTGCATTTGCATTCCATTGAAAAAAAAAAAATGCAATAATGTTCATGGTTGGCATCAACAAGCGTTTGCTGCCATACAATCAGGGTTTCGCCATGACTCTCGAATGAAATGAATGGAAAAAGAACATACCGATAGACTTGAGCTCTCTTGCACGTTCAGATAGATAGCAGCATCCCGATGTAAAATGTAGGAAATGAGTAAGGAACCGTTCCAGAGGTTCCTACGTACAGTAGCATCAGTGGCATGTGAGACCCCCTGCATTACCTCTATCGTCAGTCTTATTGGAAACGTCACATAAGCATGACGGCACCAGCGTCTGTATTTGACTGGATTAATGCCATGCTAATGAGAATCATTAACAAAAAAAAAAAAACTTACACTAATTGCTGCACTTACTGTATGTACCAGGCAGCACATCACGAATCAGAAAAGGTTAATTACAATTGCGCCTTGGTTTGATATCGGACCAGTCTTTCGTTCTCCCGCTCTGCTCTGTCTTCCTTACTTTTTTTTTCCCCCCTCAAGATACAAAAAGGCCTTCATCCAGACATGACTGCCTGCATGTTTCTCGATAAGCTTCAGGCACTGACACTAGCCGATTACTTTCGTTCCTAGGAAGTGCTGTAATTAGCGAAACGCCATCAAGCAAAAGAGTTAACACCACTGAGGAATTTCTTCTTCTGAAAAGTTATTTTTTTCTCCTTTCTTCTCGCCCCGAAGGTTTTCACAAGCTCCGCCAGCCTGTTAGCGCGCACACACAATCTTTCCACTAAAGTGAAATTTGTTTAGATGCTGTGCAACATCAACAGAGCAAGAAAAAATAGCAATATGCTAGCTAATTATGTTAATGCTCAATGTCTCGGGTGGTGGTGATATACTTGCCACAGCAAAGGAGGCATTCCGATTCGACTTTATCATGTGTTGGCCATAGGCCAAGGATCTCCACACACCATGTCTCGCTGTTCACCTGAAGGCAAGAAAAGAACTGCCTCATCCATCGTTCGTGAAGCCATTACCGAATGCGCGGAAAGAAGATAAATATCGCTGCAGATGCTTAACTTTCTGCAAATGAGCGTCTTCGAGTCAGCTGTCTCCAGCCATGCTGGGGCGCTCGAGTCTGAGAGATATGATTCTTGCTAATGTAAAGTGTTTGTGCGCTGTTACCACCTACAGTCAGCCTGATTTGTTTATTACCGAATTGTCACGAAAGACAAGAAATATGAGTTTCGGATCAGGTTGTGAAGAGTGCGCTTGTATTTCATTGGATGACCTGATGTCCTGATCACGGATTTGACTGGAATGTTTGACCTATCATGCTTTCGACATCGTATGACCCGACTCTGACAGTCAGACTCTATGGCATGCTGTCCTGGTGAGTTTGGTAAACCAACACCAGCATATATGCGGCAGAACAACACACAGACAGTCTGCCGCCACGTTGAGCTAATCTCCACCCATACCACCCAATACTGTCTGTATCGCATTACACCAATACTGTGTGTGTGTGTGAGTAACATGGTGAGTGTGATATGGACAAAGTGAGAGTGTGTGGGTTGGACCACCTTACAGCTGACCATCCAGGGTTGCCAGGTTTGCATTTTTAATAGCAGATTAAGCTAGATTGTGATAAAGATTGCAGTTTACAAATAGTCTGCGGAAATCTTGATCAGGTTCTTGTTTTAAGGAAAAAAATCATAACAATTTACCAAAAAAAAAAATCTATTTTTTATTCTATTCTATTTCTGAAATTTATCTCCATATATAGTTTGAATAATAACATTTTATTCTTGTAAACATAATTCAAAAGTATTTCAACCTCTGCTTCAGAGAAATTATACTTTTACGGAGTTTTGTGGGTGTTACCGAATGCAAATCAGCTAAGTTGTGCCTGCCACAAGTATTTTGCTGGTGATTGTAATTTATCAATACCAACATGTACATATGAACAAAATAACTCTTTTTTTGAAACTTTTGTACATTTTTCATTCGTTTTTTCTTGCCCAAACATTTATACTCAACTTTACCTACAGATTAATGACTGTTTAAAGACATTAAGGGAGAAAAAAGTGAATAATTGAATGAATAATGTCTGAAGGTGATGAAAATTATTGTCAATAGTGCAAATTAGAAACGCACGTGCAACATTGTCTACTTGTTTCTGACACAAGGACTGAAAGAAATGTTGATAAATATCCTTCCAGGTCATTCTGTAGGTCTAGATTCAGCTCTTCCTCTGTGATTTAAATTTTTTTACAATGACGCCCTGAATGTATTACTATAAAACTCCACAAGATGTACTCTGGAATTAAAAGCATTCTATGCTGAAAGTCAAAAGCTTTAGTGTTTATAAACACCACTGAGATATTACAGTGAAACTGATTTTCATTACTGTAAATGATCTTTTTATTTGAATTATTATAAATTATTATTATTTATTTATTCTCTATGGTCATGAGTAAGAGTCATCATGACTACAACAGTAGCTCTTAGGTATAAGTCTAAAGGCTTCTGGTAAAATTAAACATTAAATTCAATTTTATTTGTATAGCAAAGCATTAAAGCAAAGGTTATGTCTGGACATACGCTGCCACAGCTTCATCTGAGATTTTAATTAAATGAAACCACAAAATGCCCTTTAGAGCCATCATTTTACAGACTAGGTGTCATTGCATCATAAAGAATGTAAAATTTTTATTTCTAAAAATTGTTTGCCGATAGTTTAACAAACATACTGCACATCCTAAACATAACATATTTGCATATCCTCACTGACCATTATGTTGCATTTACTATTCAACTGATAATAATAGCATTATTTCACCTTGTAAAATAAATTTTGCTGCTAATATAGTTATATGCTGATGTGCTCTATTTTTTTTAAATACATGCATTATACATCCCCTGATTTGTTTTCAACCCTGTCACACTTTGCCTTTTTCCCCTTTAACAATAATGAGCTCAGAAATCAAGAAAAGCACGTCAGTATCTTTTATCTTAGCAATAGTTTATTGATTTATTGTCAAAGATTGCAATTTTAACTACACATGGCATCACTCTAATATGAGGGGGAAAGGGGTATTAAACAGTTGTTTAGGGGGGGAAACTAATGTTGCCTTATATATAAAATATAATGCTTAAAAGTTTGAACACTTTTTGGTACATTAGATGACCCCAAAAGCACCCGTCTTAGAAAACCAGACAAGTAGCCTGCTAGGTTACATTAGAATTAACAGAAAACATCATATTTAAAAAGAAAAAAATCATTTTCAAAACACCTTTGTCATGAACTCTATTGTGAAAACATGCAAATAATATATGAATATAAAATTATACAATTTTAGTTTGGTTGGTCAACAAAATTATTTATCCAGATTTATTTATAGATTTACTGATTTGTTTATGTATTTGTTTGTTTGTTTATTTCACCCATTATACAATAAGAGAGTGATAGGAAATAATTTTTATTTACTGTATATACGTATTGAATAGATTTTATTAGCAATAAGTACTGTAACTACATATAAAATATTTTAATAATAGTACATTTGTTCATATTTTTCCTTTAATTTCTTTTTTAATTTCCTTTTATTTTTAAATTTTGATTGATGACTGAAATAAATGCCTGCATCTTAAGATTAAAATCATGTTTGAGAAGCGACCAAAGGTGAAGTTTTTACATGTGAAATTATTCGTTTCTGTTCAACTAAAAATGTTGTTGTTTGCATCATAGTTTCTTCTACACTTAAAAAAATGTTAAGGTTATTGAAAAGGTTACTTAAATATTTATACAGCGCCCAGAGTGGCATTGGCATTTACACTAGGTATATGGAGTGTATGGAGTTGTTTATGTGTGTATTAGTGTAATACCTACATGGTCCATCCTCATTTAAAACCAGCTATGGATCTAAGAATAGGTTGAAATCTCAATCCCGAGCATGTGCTTGCTATAGGCTGGTGTGTCTTACACCTCGGTCAGTATGAAAACTTTACCAGAGACGGCAGGACGTCTGACACAGATGGGGCCCTGTAGACTCCAGTAGTGCGAAAGGTCATTAAGGCCTTGTCTTTAACCCACTCCTCATTCCGCACTGCACATTATGGGCTTTTCTCATGGCATGCCATGATGGAGTGACATCACATTTGTGTTTCTAACCCAGGTCACATACACACATAGATATACGCACGGGTTAGGGAGTGTCCTCTAAGGAAAAAAAAAAAAAAAAACTAAGCGAGGCACAGTAAAAGTTGTGTGTGGCTGTGCTGGAGCTTTAACGGTCCTCCGTAGGGCGACCCGCAGAGCCGGCTCATATTTATATTGGCAATATATGCGAGAGGATTAATCTCGTAAAAACCTGACGACCACACAAAGCCCTGGGTAATGTGCAGGACTGTGTGCTTGGGATGGCCGCTGTTATTTATGCTGTGTGGATAGGGATGAAATGGCGCTCTCGCCCCCTCTCGCCCCCTCACACCCATTCTCTTTAGCTCTCAGTCAATATTTTCCTTTCATCCAGTTTACTGCAATTCCTAGGGTTTGGACCTGATTTCAGTTTTCAGTATTACTAAAGAAGTGATGGAGCAACAGTAATGTGTGTTTGGTTTAACAGACAATACATCCGAACTCACATCCTTTCTCTTTCCAATTCCCTGTTTCTCCAAATCACACTGTTTTATGTTTCACGTGATTATTTCTTCTGAACAAAAAGGGACGTCCCCACGCACTCATTTTTATGCAACCGAGTGTGTAGGGGTAAAAAATTAATAAATAAATTTAATAAAGCGCATTAGGGTGTCCAGATGCAAAATGAAGGCGCATTTTAATTTCGCCCTGTCTGACATTAATGATCATTATGGAATGAAAAAGCGCGGTGCTCAAGGAACACTTACTGATAAAAATGATCACCGTATCACCAACAATATCTCCTGCGAAGGAAAGGACAAAGATTGTGTCTAGATATGCTATTTATTATTTTTCCTTTTGTAAAAAACAGAATACGTCCCGTATATAGTTATGCTGTCTGAGTGCATGTTTGTGCCGTGATATATTTTAAATAAAAGCAAATTTGCAGCTGGATTTCAATGTTCAAAATGGAAAAATAAATAAATAACAAAGTATTTTCACAATTTGGGATAAATAAACTTATTATCTGACTTAAACACATTACCCATTAGAAAACCGCTGTTCTGAGCGCAGAGCGTTACTTCGCGAGTCGGCCTGGTGTGTGTGAAGCGAAGATTTGAGCTACAGCGTGTTGGCAATTAGCCTCTTCCTTCACAGAACATCTTGTCATCACAGCTTGCCCTTAATGAGATGGATTGTGGAGATCGTTTCCAGCATCACAGAGAAAAGCCTCCAGATAAAAAACCCCCAAAAAAGCTTGCTTCTTTTACAACAAAGCCATGATGCTTGCTTTTTTTTTCGGGTGCTATAATCAGTAGAATATTTACTGGTTCACCTTAGGAACGTGACAGAAAAGAAACATCTGAAGAAATCATACTATTTAAGCTCGCATACAGTAGGAGTTCCACTGAGGAGGCTTAAAATGTTATTAGGCTGAAAGTGGAACGGTGATAAAACGTTAACGTTCTTTGGCTGTGGAGATCCAGCGCAGGCTTTAAGTGATCGCACAGAAGGTTATATTTATGTCTGTATATACTGTATGGCACAAACTTTTATTTGAAGTGACTTATGAGTGAAGTGGAGTATGACTTAAACACGGTGATGATAATCTCACGGTCCAATACTATGGTATTTAAGCACTGATGGCTGTAGGGACAGTTACAGAGACCTAAAAAAAACAGACCATAAAGCACCAAAGGTGTGTACAAGCAACTCAGGATGGAGAGCTGGACCGATTTTTTTTTTCTAGCAAGCTATAACAAATCCATTGTAATGTTCAAATTGCCCATTGGTGGATCAGTGGTTGGTTCAGGAAAGTCATCTGACGTGAAACTTGTGCCAAGTTGTGTGCGGATTGGCTGGTCACTTGTGGCGACCCCTCAATGAGAGCAGCTGAAAGACCAACATTGGCACTTTTTGTGATCATTGTGAATCTGGTGTCTCTGTAACTTTTTATCCCCAGAACAATATGTACAGCCTATGCTCTTATAGTGATGTGTTTTACTTACTTCCTGGTCCTGTCTCTGCCCCAATATAATATTACCAATTACCATCCATGTTAAGTTTCAAACTTTGTGTAGTTCGCTTGTTCATGTTCTCTTGTATCTCTATGTCTATGCATAGTCTTGTTTTTAAAAATCAGAACGATCCTTTAATCATATATTGTGTAGTTTAGTTGTAGTAGATGTTTGTTTCATTGTTTATTTCATTTGGTTTTGATATCTTAGCATAGATATTCAATTCTATTCAATTTATTTTATATTCCTGTATCATGATGGAATTTTATAATGAAATGCAAAAAACATGCTGATTTTCTATCAAGCCTGCTGCGTTCTTTAATGATAAAGTTAGCAATATCTTTATGTCTTCTGTTTTCAGATTGGTAATGTCCATCAAGGCGGCACGGCGGCTTAGTGGTTAGCACTGTCGCCTTGCATCTCCAGGGTCCAGGTTCGATTCCTGTTTCTGTGTGCATGAAGTGTGCATGTTCTCCTTGTGCTTGGTGGGTTTCCTCTGGTTTTCCACCCACGTTTTAAACACATGCAGATTAGGCTAATTGCTGTTCCCAAATTGCCTATAGTGTGTGAATGAGTGTGTTTGTGTGTGTGCCCTGCGATAAAGTTAAGGAAGGTTGATATTCTGAGATAAGTGCCATTATGCTTATGCAGGTATTGTCGTGCTAAAATTTTGGGTGCTTTCACATTAAAGACTCAAACAAAGTTCAAACAGGTATGAAAACTAATCATACCAAAAACATGAATGTGGAGAGCTATTCAGTGCTTTATCAACCAAACATGTGTATGTGCAGAACACATGCCATACATCTCACCCTCTGAAATGTGCGGCCAGAGCATAGAGCAACATTAGTAACATGAAAGCTAGTCAGGGTAAAATGGTGGGCATTTGTACTTGGGCCGTATACTAGGCAGTTGTGCCTACTGCAAAAAAGCATCCTGAAGAATTGGGTACTTTTAACAAATAACATTGGTCATGATGTTAAGATGATATTCACAATAAAGAACTCAGTTAAGATACACAATACATGTCCACTTACAGTATTTAGTTATTGTTAATTAGTCCCTAATAAATGCCCTTTGAAATGGGGGGGGGAAAAAACATTAACCAAATTCATTGACAGAATAAAGCTGTAATGTAAAGAAAATTGTAAAAAATGAAGATGAGGAGAAAAAGAACAAATGATGAAAAAAAAATGTTATGTTTTTTTGTGAACACAAACCTTTTGCTAAATGACACAAAAGTTGCCCCTTGATGAGATGGGTATGGGTGTATCTGGATTAAAGTAAGAACATTCATTGCTAGACAATAAAAAATAAAATATAAATAAAAAAAATTGGTTGTTTGTAGACATACCGATCATTTTTGTTTATTGGTTGTAAATCAAATTTAAAAAGAACAATTATCAACCTGTTATCAAGCAAATGTTAGGTTAAGTTAGTTACACTTACAATATTTTTCCAACAAACTCCACCATTTGTTTTATGACTAGTTACAAGAATTTGGTTCGAGCTTCGCTGAGCCAATCATAGAGCATGTAGGTGGAACTTTAAGTTTTGTTAACAGTTTAGCTAACAACTTGTCATGGATATCTATTCATTATAACATCTCATTGTCGTTATCAGTCATTATATGTCATTCTTTACATTTACATTTCTTTGAATGATGAGGATTATTTTGCTAATGTAACTGATTGTCCAACAACTGAAAAATTAATGCCCTGATAATTTTTGCATTATTTTTCACTTTTTTTTTTTCCTTGTCTATGTTGTTTACTCTTTCTTCCCCTATGTCTCCTAAGTCCCTTCGGGGGAAAAAAAACGATTTGAACCCTGATGACAGAGCTAGGAATGCTTAGTATCAATTTTCCAACTCACTTCTTAATATCCTTTTACACACCCTGATGAAAAGAAGATCCAGGCTCTATACACATGATACACTGAATCAGCATCTCCCCCAGCATTAGCTCCCTTCTTTTGACATCTGTGTCTCATATGTCACATGACTTCCAACAGCCAGAGTCCAAAAACAACCACAAAAGCCCTGTGGAAACCTTCATCTGTGGATATACACACACACACACACACACTATCTCTCTTTTTCTGAAACTCACACACACACACGTACAGTAAATCTCAGCTTCAGCAGGAGGTCGAAGCATTCCCCGTAAAACAAACACTGCAACATCTCTGAGCGCTTTACCTGTCCACCTCTTGCAGATATACAAAAACCCAGAGTACGGCCAAAAACAACATCATGTGATCTTTCCTTCAGGAAAAACATACAACTGCGTTTACAACTATGTGATTAAGATCAGCTCTTAAATGAAAGCAAATCAGCAAATAAAATTTTATCCTTAAATATCTTCTCTAACTGCTTCTGACACAACATGAGCCGCTTTATAACCTCTGATTTTAACTCCAGATCCAACACACACACACACACATACACATATACACTGGATTGTATGATGGGAGGTCTAAGATGAATTAAGTTAAATTCAATTCAATTCAATTTTATTTGTATAGTGCTTTTAACAATTGTCATTGTCGCAAAGCAGCTTCACACAGTCAAAAGAATTTTGATTGAGACAGACAGACAGGCAGACAGACATAGAGACAAATACAGACGTAGAAACAAATGCAAAAAGATACACATTCTGATAGACATGGACAGACAGACAGACAGAGACAGACATGCACACAGATACAAGCAGACATAAAGACAATTAAACTCAGAGACAGATGCACAAAGACAGACTCAGACAGAGAGAACCAGACAGACGGGTGTTTGCAGACAAATGCCACATATAGACACTACATACAGACAGATCAACACAAAGACACAGATAGACACTTACTGTTATGCATACAGACAGTTATAAATACATGTGAAGAAAGGTAGACATATACAGCCCGTCACAGGCAGAAAAACACATACAGACAGACAGAGCGATAGACAGACATGCAAATAGACATACATAGACAAATATACAGACAGTATATAGACAAATACTGCATCTAGACAGACAAACTGGTAGACGCATACATACGGAGAGACTCAGACAGACAGACAGACAGACAGATAGTTAGACATACAGTATACACACAGGCAGATAGATGCATACAGACAAATACTGATAGACACAATGAGAATTGGACAAAATTACAAAGATATACAGGCACCTTTTTCAAACAGACACACAGACAAAGAGACAGAAAGGTTTCACTATTTTTGATCATTAGATTAAAACATTTTCAGAAGCTCTAAACGTCTTAGCTGATCAGTTCTTAAAGCCATGTTGGCATTGTGTGTGTGTGTGTGTGTGCATGTGTGTGTGTGTGTGTGTGTGTGTGCTCTCTCCTCATCTATGCACAGTTCTACAGCTCCCCGTTAGATGGAGCTCGGTGTGTGGTGCCAGTTGCCCTGGGAAACGGAGGAAAGGTGCTTAGCTCGGAGGTGTTTGATTGGCCGGCAAAGGCAGCCAATAGAAAATGCTTGTGTTGATTGGCATCACAGGCGCTACTGCTGCGGGACGTGGAATGTGAAGCAATAGAGATGAGGGTCTGAAGCTGGCTTTATGTCTAGAGGGGAAAAATATATATTTAAAAGAAAAAGAGCATTATGTTCATGTTGTTTATCATTGTATGTCATTTATCTAGTAAAACATTCATAATAAATTAATCAAAGATAACAAACCAAAGAAAACAATCATGTGAACATGTGTTGTGTGTTCTACCTTACGGATGATGACAGAATTGAGTGGTTGTCCTTTGTTTTCATTTTTGTTTTAGAATGAGTCTAATTTGAAAATATTATTACGATTAAGCATTGTAAACAAACACACACACACACACACAAACACACACCTTTTGACCCACTTTTGCTTTGATTACATACAGTACATATTCACCATGGCATTGTCTCGATGCGCTTATGCAATGCAATGTCAGTGCAGAGCCGCATTAATTTCTCCAAGATTGAATTGATGATTCAAAGAAATTTCTAATATTCTACCAATGCAACTGCATACAGGTTGGCAGAGCCAGCACTTATTACAGGTTTCATTCTTCAACTACATTTAAAAGCCTGGACATGACGTCTGAGACACACCCTGCAAAAATTAATACTGTATCCCAGAAACTTACATTTCTAGATATTTTCCACAAAAAATTATAACGCATCAAATATACTGTAAGATGATTAATCTTGGAGAATCTTAGAAAAAATTTGATTTGAACAAAATATAAATCTACTGATATTTACTATTTAATACTGATATTATACCTCAGCATACAAACACGCTGCCTTACAAATTTTCGCCTTAAAAACTGAAATTTCCAAAACAATTTCGTCGGCATGCGAAACATTTATGGCATACAGTGACCAAACCAAGCCATACCGAACGGTGGCGAAGTCGTGCATAAGTCTGGGAGCCATTCAGAACTTGTTTGTGTCAGTGGAAAGCCGAGTGAACGGGTTAAATTTTATTTTTGCATTTAATGCAAGAAGCTACTTTCAGTTTAATTTTTAAAGCTTAGGTCAGGTTTAATGTCTATTTATTTCATATTTTACTTCATTCACATGTCTTTTCTAAATGTTTTGATTGTTTTTATATGCAAAATATGATTATAGTTTTGGAAATTGATAACATTGTAATATTTTTGGGTGGCTGGAATGGATTATCTGCATTTACATAATTTCCTAAAATGTGTTTCGCAATATAAAATTTTGCCTTAAGAACTCACCTCCTAAACGAATTACAGTTGTACAGTATGTAAAGTTGTAAATTTGTATAGAAATTAATCTCAGAAGTGTAACAATGGTGCTTGTGTAGGAAAATAATCCATGACGAGGACAATTCGAAGTCATTCTTTCTTTTTATATCACAGCAGGTTGCTGGCAGCAATTAAATGTTTTTAATTAAATACTAAACTATTTTTATCCATTTACAGTTATGTATGTTGTGTAACATCTGCAGGACAAGTTAGTTCATATTGTCACTAGTCGTAGAGAAGCGATAATCAGGCATTCTCTTTGTTTTCTTTGTCTTGAAGTTAAAGGAAAGCTTACAGTATACTGACACTGAAGACTCCATTAATGCTAAAAAAAAATTAAAATTAAAATAAAAATCTCTCTTTTGGTCATATCAGAAAACAAGTTTGACCAATCAGAAGGAAGCATTCAACAGTGCTCTGGAACATCTGTATAGATTAAACAACTTCACATATCACAGTACATCAACGCTAATAATAACCTCTCACTTGTGATTGTGATGATGCTGCTTGCCCAGGTTTTTATTTATTTTACTTCTCCTGCCCCAGTTTTACCCAGCACTCCCAGTGCAGATGTGGTGAGAGTCCACAGTCTCACTGGCACTGAAACTGCCAATCAGGCTCACCGAGGCACACACATGCAACCTGAACCCTGTGCCCGCCGCTCATTACGCTAATGAGGCAGAGCGCTCTGGAGGTGAACTGATGAAGGTCTCATGTGGCTCTGTGCTGAAACTGCTGAAGTGCTGTGTGAACACTCCGGGAGGAATGCAGGTTAACTGTTAAGCAATTATTCATTCGTTCGTTTATTCATTCATTTATTCATTCATTCATTCATAGATTAATTTATTCATTTATGTATAAATGAAATGTATGTACATACTGTATGTATTATATTTCTACAGAAAGCCACTCTTGTTTTTTTTTTGTTTTTTTTTGCATTGTTCAATCCCAAAATACACACACACACACACACACACACATAAAATTCTCTATTCAAATTTTTATTTGTCACATACACAACCCTACAGTATGCAATGAAATGCTTACATGACTGTAACAAAGAAAGATGAAATGTAATACGAAGATAAGAAAAGGCAAATTGCAGTAGAAAAAAGTGTTAATTATTGAATTCAGGTGGGTTTCCAATTAGGCCCCTTATCCCCAATGAAGGACAACCTTAATGCTTCAGCATACAGTACCAAGGCACCAATGTTATGCTTACAACTTTGTGGAAACAGTTTGTGTTAGACCCTTTTCTATTCCAACATAACTGAGCCCCAGTGCACAAAGCAAGGACTATAAAGACATTATGTTTGATAAGTTCGGTGTGGAAGAACTTAACTGGCCCTCACAGAGCCAGTTGGTGTGGAAGAACTTAACTGGCCCTCAACCCCATCGAGCACCATTGAGAACTTTGTGTGTGGACCTTGTGGACTGCCTTCCAAGAAGAGTGGATATTTCGATACAATGTCAGTTGTATCCAAATACAGTTTTGGCTAAATACTTTTGTCCATAAGGTGAATGTTCCTAATATTTTATTTTAAATACACTTACAGTACTAGAAATATTGGAATATTGAAGGCTGTTATACTGTATATACACTTGAGGAAAGTTATGTGATTTAGAGCATCATTTCAAATTGAACACAGAAAAGTGTGCTGACTTATAACACAACACGTTCATGCAGATCATGATCATTAAAAAAAAATTTAGGAAAAAGCAGCAGTGGTGACATTAAAATGTAGAATAAGACCTTGAGATGTTTCTATGTTATCTGAGATGTCCAATACCATTTAAATTTTATCTGTATAAGCAGTTTTACAGGAATCCAGATGTAGCTTTAGATCCATAATGAACAAGCCAGAGGTGATTTTGGCAAGGAAAAACTCCATGAGACATCATGATGAAAGAAACTTGGCATTATACAGAAAAATCATAAAAGTAAAAACAAATCAACCTATTCTCACAGTGAAAATCTTCACATGCAATCTATGTCCAGCTCCGTCTATACTGTACAGTAAATATATTAAGGTTCTTTCAAATGTACATGTTGCAAAGTTAACTATCAATTGAACACTCTGTACACTGTGTATTGTGCAGTTCTGTATTTTAACCAACCTTTTGTGCATTTACCTATTGCTAGTTGTGTAGAGTGTTTATCAATGGACATTGTCACAAAGCAGCATTGTAGGAATTAAAATTCTGGATATAAATTCAAAAATGTGTATTTCTTTTTTAGCTTTATCAGAAATAATGGTCTTCATTTGGGTTATACAGATAGCAAGACAATAACTGCAATACCTCTGTAACTTTGTTATATAAGTTCAAAAAGTGCAGTTGTATAACAGGAAATGTATTTCATTTAACATCAATTCCATTTTGTTGATGTTTACCAACTGTTCACAGATAGAGACTTGGGTATAAATCGGTTCATGGCAGTTTCAGTCCTTAAACTATTTGATTTCAGACACATGCCATCAAAGACAAACTGTTTGTACTATTTGAATGCTATTTAATAAATCATTTAAGTGTGTAAGTGCTTTATTTTTTTCAAGACAAATAATACAAAGATCATGAAACAGCTGCTTTTCTCTGCTAACACAAACAGGGAGCATGGTATGGTAACAGATATTTTTTTGAAATGTTGAAAAACTTTGTATTCCCAGTATCCTGGGGAAAATAATGAAAAAATATATGCATGTATAAAATTTATTATAAAAATTTGCACCTTAAAAAGCTAAAAGTGTTTTGGTTCCATGTGCAGAGAGAGAGAGAGAGAGAGAGAGAGAGAGAAAAGGTGGAAGAAAAAAAAGCCTTTTAAAACCTTAGAAAAAGTAGCTGCTAACCAGTTTACTGTAGCATGAAATGCAAACAACAGTTTTAGTCTGTTTTTTGCAAATTGTGTTCTACTAAAACAACTGTTTTGAGAGTTACTAATGGTCTAGTAATACAGGGTGATTCAGGAAAATCCTCAATTTGGGTGTTGATGGCTCTCAGTGTGGCTTTTGACACAGTGGATCAAAGGATCCTTATTGAAAGACTTAGGCAGTGGATTGCAACTGTATATCTGGCTCTGTTTTGAAATTATGTTCTTCATATCTTTCTAATATATTGGCGGGCTGACTAGGGTGTAATCCTCCTAGTGCCTTAAGTTGCCTGGTATATACAGTAGTCTCCAGGCCCCTTATACCTTGTACAGGATACAGGCTCTCTGGTCATGAATTTTCTTCATTTTCTGTGGCCTGTAAAATAAAATAAAAAATGAATATTAAACATTTCCTTTATTTGTTTAAATATTTCTGCAACTTTCTTGATGTATTTTCTGTGTTGAGAGTATAACATTTTGGCTGAATTTTGCTTCATAATTACATTTGCTTTTTTACCTAATTAATTAATTAATTAGCAACAGTTATATTGTTATTATACAGTCCCTAGGAAAAAGAACATTTTAAGTGGATAAGTATGTCTGTTCATGTGAACCTTAGCTATATGGGGTGCTGCAAGGTTATTTTCTCTTTATTTGACAAGAACATTTGATGATTTACAGTTATACCTACTGTATCTTTTAAACGCTAAAAACATGACAACTTTGCTTGGATGGCGATGACTTGGAGATGATTATTCGTGCTTTTATTTCATCACAATTGGATTACTGTAGTTCGTTCTCCACTTGTCTTTAAAAAGGCATGCAGCTGCTAATATTCTGACTCAATCGACAAAGAGGGAGGATGCTACACCTATTTTAATTTCTTTACATTGGCTTCTTATAAAGTTTAGAATTCAGTTTATAACTTTAGTATTATATATAGGGCTTTGCATTGTCAAGCTTATGTTTACATCAAAGACCTACTGCAACTGTATTTCACTAGTAGATCTCAGAGATCTTTGGATAGTGCTTTTAAAGTGCCAACGCTTGAATGTTTGGCCATTGCCTTTCAATGTTGTGGATTCTGTGGGCATATTTTTAGATTTGCTTTTTCCATAGAGTTTTATATGATTTTTTTTTTTTTTTTATAATGTTATTATGTGTTTTATTTATCTATTTTTTTTTCCTCTTCTTAGGTTTTAAAATAAGTGTCATCTTGATCTGTTTCATCGTGTTAAGCACTTTGTGATTCCATATCTATTTACTGATTTACTTATCTATTTACCTACTTACTTACTCAATGCAATCAAGATTCAAATACCTTTATTAATCCCAGGGTGGAAAATAACTTTGCCTTGTTGCAGCTGCTTACTGTTTTTTGTTACTTTTCTATATTTTGCTACTGTTCTATGTTAGGACCTAACGTAGAACCTTGTGGGACACCATCCTATACTGTTAAAGTTTAAGATTCTCTTTTAATGGAAACACTAACTATAAACTGTTAATTAAGATTTTAACCAAGCAACAAGCTGTTGTCAGAGAAACTATAAAAAAAATCATGTAGTATACACTGTGATGCTTGTGGTAACCTGATTGAAGTTCTGCTCATCTCAATCTTTTATAGTTATCGAAGTGTAAGAGGTTTTTGTAATTTGGTATTTTGTTTGAATAGCAGCATTCACTTGAGCTTTTAAGTTTGTGTAGTGGTTAGCATTGTGGCCTTAAACCTACAGGGTCTGATTCTCGAAGTCTGTTCAGGACATGTTCCCCTGTGCTTGGTGGGTTTTCTCTGGGTACTCCAGTTTCCTCCACCATTTCAAAGACTTTGGTTTAGAGTAGGTTAATTGGTGTTAGCCTGGTGATAGCCTGTAGTGTGTGAATGAGTGTGTGTGTGCCCTGCAATGGATTGGCAGCCTGACCAGGGTGTAACCCACTGAATGGCTTACGTTGCCTGGTATAGACTCCAGGCAATTCTCGACCCTGTACAGGATAAGCCTTAAAGAAAATGAATGAATGAATGAATGAAATAAGACTCAAGGAAAATCTCTGGTCATGAATTTCCTCCACTTTTTGTGACCTATAAAATTACAAAAAAATAATATTGAACATTTCCTTTATTTGTTTAAATATTTCTGCAACTTTCTTTTACAAAATGTCCTTTCTGTGTTAAGAGTATATCATTTAGGCGGAAATTTGCTTCATAAATACATTTGCTTTCTTACTAAATTAAATAGCAACAGCTAGCTTGTTATTATATCTAGGGAAAAATAGACATATTATTATTATTATTATTATTATTATTATTATTATTATTAATCATAAGAATCATAACAATAATAATGTATTGAGGGATTCATGTCCTGTTTCCTGTGTCTCAGGTCTGAATGCAAATTATTCTTTCTCTCTCTTTCTTGAAGATGAAGAAATCAAAGAAGAAAAGGAAGAAGAAGGAGGAGAAGGAGGAGGAATTAATTCATTGCTGCAATTATACATTGCTAATAAATTAGCGCTGGGATTTTATTACATCTCACGCACAGTGCCATGATATCACTTGCACTTTGGCCAGGCTGTTTGTTAAAATGGTTTATTTTATTACAGACACACTAATTTCCTGGCTTCGGGCCTTCTAGCCACCCTTGTGTGTGTGCGTGTGTGTGTGTGTGTGTGTCTTCAAGCATGTGCAACTGAACTGCACCGGGTGTTGCTGGAACTTTTCCATGCATCATAATCATTTGTTAATTCACTATGCTAATTAAGTAATTAATTCTGGAACAGGAGATTAGACAGAGCACAAAACTAAATAAATAAAGAAGCAAAGCGTCGGGTGTTACCGCCGGGCCGCCATTTCAGACGTGCCACATTAGAAATGCAAACTGACTGTGGTGCATCGCTTCGCCCAAGGCCGGTTCTGTGAATGAGAGCTGTGCAGCGTTCACAAAGAAAACATTACAGCATCCATACACTGGGCTTGCACATACATCAGTGTATACCAGTTTATTACAGCTGCAGATTAGCACGCTGTGCTTCACTCATTTCAGCCCAGCTAGAGAAGTCAAACTGTATGACATATGCACTAGGTTTTTTAATTTGAGGATTCTAACACTTTGGCGCATGCTGTTACAGGAAAACAATCAACAGTGCAACAAAAATGTTTATTTTCAGCACATCTTAGAGTGTTGTGTTCCTTCTTACCAGCTAAAAGTTTAGACACACATTCAGTGTTATTCGTTTTGTGATTTATTTTCTACATTCCAGAACAATACTGGAGATTTCAAAACTATGAAATAACACATATGGCATTATGTAATTAGGTAACAACCTACAATTAGGAAAGACAGTACAATAAAGCAATTTGCTAAAAGTTGTATTAGTTTATTAAACATTGACACATCATACAAGTGATCCATTTAGAATTACATTAATGTTGTAGAACATCCAAAAGACGTTCTCATTTACAGTGTGTTATAGCAGCAGTAAACAGTCCTTCCTTCACCATCATCTCTTTTTTTCTCTCTTTTGAAGTTCATTTTAAAAACCCAATTCATCATGTTACCAATAAAGTCCTCTGTCCTGAAGAATTTCCAGTGATGGAAACATTACTGACGCTATAAAATATTTCCACAAACGTTGCACGAGCATCTCCTTTACTGTTACTGTACTGTAGCTTCCTCGAATCAGTTAGGCCCAGAAGAGACTATTTATCCCCAGACTCCTCAAGAAACAGCACTTTTCACTTTTAAGCTGCTGGTGGCCTTTTAGCGATGCTTTGTAGAAAGGACTCTGACATACTGTGTTTGTGTTTGGTTTGCCAGCTGTACAGCCGTGGATAGGAAAGCGCTCCAGAGAGTCATCACCACCACTCAGACAAGAATTGGCTGCCCTCTCCGCTCACTGGAAGAACTTTATAGTTGCCATTGCCTCAAAAAGGCCAAGAACATATTAAAAGACCCATCTCACCCTGGACACCCTTTGTTTGACATACCGGACTCTAAGGGCAAGGACTGATAGATTAAAAAAACAGTTTTTATTAAAGAGCTGTGGCTGCCTGGAATGTTTGCTGGGAAAAAAATTTAATGTGTATAAGATGTATATTGGTTGGATTTTATTGTTTGTTTGTTTGTTTTGGTGGGGTTGTAGCGACTTTTTGTGCCATTGTTTTTGGGATGGTATCCGCGCCAAGGATGGCACTCAATTTCGTCGCACTTGTGTAACGACAGTAAAGTTTCTACTCTATTCTATTATCTTAGTGAAATTATAACACATTTTTTTATCTGTTTATTGATCTTAGCTCATGTGTAGTGTCTGCCATACATGTCTCAGTGTTAGAGCTGTAACTATAGAAATGATAGCATATTAGAATGAGTACTTTAATATAAAACTGTGATTTAAATTTTAAGACAACCTTAACGGCTGCAGCAAGCCAGCCTAGTGCTTCAGTAACTTTTTCCGCCATCACTACAGTATATAGGTTCGATCGGCGTTTTCAATAAAAACATAAAAGTTTGTGCCCCCTAGTGTTTTATCAGATTAGAAGTATTGTTTGTGTTTAAATTGGTGACTTTGTTGAAAATCAGATCACAGTCCATGACCAATTTATGCAGAAATCCAGGAAATTACAAATAATTCACTTACTTTTTCTTGTCAGTGTAATTGACTTAAAACACTAGATTCCTAGGAATCTAATATGACTATTGCTGCCTTCAAGCCCTGTCAGTAATATTATAATTACAAAGTGAGTACACTTGAACACCAACCAAATGTCATAATTACATGTAAAAACTTGTATTTTTCTATTGCTACCTTCAGGCTTGTGTGTTTGAGTTTGCAGGTGTTGATTATGAAATGCTGTGTGTTTAAGTGGTTTGGGTGAGTAAAAAAAAGAGAGAGAGACTGAAATTAAACAAAAAACGTTTCAACTGATGTTTTTCGTTTGCCTGCTCCTGTTAGGGGTTGCCACTTTAAATCATCCAATCCACATACAGTATATGATTTGGCACCAGATGCACTTCCTGACACAGCTCTCCCTATGTTGTCTGGTCTTGGGATCAATTTATGCAATTTATCCATGGCTGAGGTTTCCATTTGGAAATCGAACCCTGGTCTTCTGCAAGAAAAATCCCCCTGTACAACCTGGGTGAAAAGCTACTGTAATTAGCTAACATAATCACCTTGGAAGCAATAGTGACTTCCTGTTAGTGGCACGACCCCAAATTGGAAAATCTGAGCTCACAGAAAAACACAAGTTCTTGCATTGTAATTTCGACATTAGGATTTTTCTGACCTGACTTGAAGTCAGCATAATTAACATAAGACTGCTATTTACTTTATTACACTATCTCGCTAGCTCTTATGACCTTTGCTGCCTTCAAGCCCTGTTGGAAATATTGCAGTTATGAAGTGATTGCACTTGTAGCAACATAGTGTCATCATTTACGTGGTCATTTTAAATGCTATTTTTTATTTTATTTTCTAAGTTACAATGGAACCTCGGATTACGAGTAACGCGGTTTACGAGTGTTCCGCAAGACGAGCAAAGATTTTTAATAAATTTTGACTT
>JAQMYJ010000033.1:31999383-32029689 GCA_030014305.1 Clarias laeviceps | reverse complement strand
AGTTTCCATTATTTCTTATGGGAAAATTAAATTTGGTTTACGAGTGTTTTGCAATACGAGCCCACTTCCGGAACGAATTATGCTCGTAATCTGAGGTTCCACTGTAGTTTTAAACTATGAGTCCAGACTTTGGCTCAGTAACAAAAAGTCATGACAGCTGTCGGGATGAATGTCAAACCTACATCAGAAGCTAAAATATACACCAGTCAGTCATAACCTCAACACCAACTCCAAGTGAACTCAACAACATTGATCCCCAACATTGACACCAGCAAACTGGTGATAGGTTTAAGGGGATGCAGGAATCAATGCAGCACAAATCACTGAAAAAGCAAATGCCAGCTATGATAGAAAGGCACAAGAACCCCCATTGCACCACAGCCTGCCATGCATTGGGCCCATTAGGCAAAAAGACCAAGGTCTCCAACCCGGCACCCAAACTCTCCAGAGCCGAGGAGGCCCCTCATCACAACCCACACCCTGAGGCCATGTGGAGCCACACCCCAAGGGGGCCAGAGCTGCCCCGGTAGTGCAAGGGGAACCTAAGACCTACTGAGGGTTGTTTTAATGTTAATGTTTTTAAGGTTAATGCTGATTGGTATAAGTGGCTGTTCTGCATGTTTGGCTTTAATTTTCTTTCAGTAGAACAAAATAAAGTTGTCATTGATGATACAAGGAAAAATAAGAAAAACATTTTCCACAGCATGTGCTTGTTGTGTTGACCATCTTGAGAACTTAATGCAAAATATAATTTGCTAACTTTTTTTTATAACAGCTTACACTCAAAACATTTGTTTATGTTGTTTAGGGTCACTGTCAACCAATTGCATGGCACAAGCACACACATACTCACACATCCACTCAAAAACTATAGGCAATTTGGAAAGTCTGATTAATCTAGACCATACATCTTTGGACTCTTTGATGATGAATATGATATATGATAAATATGATATAT
The DNA here is from genome assembly GCA_030014305.1 of Clarias laeviceps. Taxonomy (NCBI): domain Eukaryota; kingdom Metazoa; phylum Chordata; class Actinopteri; order Siluriformes; family Clariidae; genus Clarias; species Clarias laeviceps. The sequence continues at coordinate 32,028,731 of JAQMYJ010000033.1, read as the reverse complement.
TTGTGTTGATTATATTCACAATTATGATATATGCTAGATGCACAAAATATATGTTGTTTAAGTACATTTAATATCTTATTGCTATAATGAACTAAAAATCAAGAATTTAATATTTAACTTGAAAAACAAAGTGGGATTGAGTATGTTATTTTGATGTCTTGGGCATTCATGTGGACTCCAAATAAAAAATTTTGGTCACAGAAAAATTGGAATTTACTCTTTCACTCCAAGACCTAATCACAATCTCTGAACTCAGGAACACAAAAACACAAAGTGGCTTTTTTTTTCTTCAGCAAAATCAAATGTACCTCATTTCACCTGCACTTTATACACAAATCCACAAGAGGGCAGCAGCCAATGACTTCTGAGAGTTTATTCAGCTTCCCCTGAAATTTCCTCCTAACTGATCCCCATGGGTGCAATAGGTCACTGTAGTTTGTTCATACCAAACCAATGTTTATTTTGACCATGTAGTGAAACTGGAGTAGGGAGTACAAGTGGCCGCCGCTGAGGCATAAACATCCTGTGAGATAATAAAATTGCACAATGTTCTGCGAATACCAGGGGGACAAAAAATGCTAATGTACTGTATCTGTAATGGAAAAACCAAGTACAACAGAGGTATACAATAAGGCAAGTACTGTATGATTGCACATCTATTGAAACGAAAAGGTTTGAACCTATTGCTATTACTGTACTGTAATAGCAGTAATACTTAGGCCAGTACTTATGCACATGCAAATAAGTGATATAGAGCAACAAAAAAGTTTCTACATTAAAAAGTACTACATTAAAAAGTAGAAAAAAGTTTCTACATTAAAAAGTACTATTAAAAAGTACTATTAAAATCAATAAAACGGTAATTATGAAACAAAGTCAATAGTTGGTGTGTTAACCCTTTGTTTAAAATATACATAAACTTTGTGCAGTTTTATAAGGAAATTAGTTGCTTATTTTAACTGAACATCCGGCAGAACCAGTCATACCAAAGCGAACCAGGCACTTTCATGTCTGATGCAAATGCTGATTCGGAGCTGGATCAATAGTGAACCTTCTAAGAACTGGGTTTGTTATTCCATGGGCTAGAGAGTCATGTAATTTCATCACTGTATACATCCATGTCCATCTTCTCACTAATGCTAACAGTGATGCTAGCAGCAATGCTAGTGGCGAACACAATAACAATAATGACAACGTCATTCAACATCATTTGAGCATTTGAGCTGCCCATTGCATATTAAGTCCATTTTTTTAAAAGATGGCAGTCATATATTTTTATTTGGTCATGATAACTCCACCCCCCAGCCCCTGGGGATTCTTTGTTCTAGGCTAGCAAAGTGTTGGTGCCAGTGAAACCAGTTTTTCTGTCTGAGGGTTGTCAGAAAACAGAGAATTGGTTCATGATGGGGGACTGGCTGCAAACTACTTCCAGAACTGCATTAGTGGAAAAGGGGTATCTGAGGACACATGTGCTTCTTTTTCATGCTTGCAAAACCCAGTAAAAAAAAGTTTTTTTTGTCTTTTTCGATAATATTCTATACTTTCTTTTTTTGCCTAAGATTTGTTTGTTTGGAAATCAGAAAATTTGTCTTAGTATAGCATGTTTAACAGGGTGTCTAAGACTTTTGTACAGTACTGTACATGCTGATGAGTCCTTGCCCACAGAAGCAGTGTAGATAACCTCCCAGAAGTGGACAGCTTTCCTTTTAAGTCTGGTTTCTTTCAAAGCTTTTTCCTCCTGTTATCTCAGGACGTTTTTTTTTTTTTTCCTTGCTACTGCCGTCTTTGGCTTGCTCATTAGGAATCTAAATCTAATCTTGATTAAATAAACTTATTTGTGGTCATCAGTTTTCTAATTTTTATTCATCTGTAGCTTAGTAATTTCATACAGTACTTCAGTTTGAAAAATAGCTTACAGTAGACAGACATTATTCTGGAAATGGAAACGTAAGCTATGTCTTATTTCATAGCTGGCTTCTTGGAATAATTTGGGGTCTCTTAGGGCTTTAAAACAATCGTTCATTTCGCCTCAATGACAAAGCTAAACGGAGGCTGTGCATGAGTGTCAGACTGTGTTTATTATATTATAAGAAGCATCCTAAACACTTTGATAACTTATCTAACACTTATCTTTGTTGTCTATAACTAAATAACTAACTGACTTCATAATGCAACCTACATGATGAACTGGAAAGAATAAACCACAGGTTCAGTATTTCAGATATCAAAAACATAATTTTGGTTTGAGTCTTGTGTGTCTTTAGTTTACTTTCATATTACAGTAGGTTTTGCATATGTGTACCTGTTTTGACTTAGTCCCTAATGAATTTGTCGATTTAAGCCCTGATGTTTCTGCTTCTCAACATTAAGTCTTATTATGCATTGTGATTGTTAAGCTGAGCCATATTCCCATGTTTCTTGTTCCAGTGTTCTCAGTTGTTTTTTTATATTTCTGCGCTTCCTTTGTTTCTGGTTTACTGTTCCCTGGTTACACTGAGTTCCTGTATTTCTGGTGTTCAGTCTCGCCTCGTGTTTTGACTTCGGCAATGGGTCCTGATGACAGAATAAACATGCTGACCTTATGCACTTGTGTCCTGCTTCACATGTCTGCAAGTAACAACATTCATGCTACAATTTACACTTTTGCTTAAATTAATAATAAATTACTCTAATATGTAATCGTTTTAGGAATCGGAATTAATGTGATACTTTTGAAAACAGTCATCTTACTAACACACACACACACGCATTACATTATGCTTCCTTTTAGGAAACTCCCCTTTCCAAAACTCCCTCTCTGCTGAAATTACAACCTGTTGCTTTGAAGCCAAGCAAGTAATCACATTGCAGTGATGCACACAGGATATAAGGTAAAACAACCAGAGCATTAGCCACACAACTGAGTAAACCTCTAGAGAATTTCCGGGATAAGATATATGGGGGGAAATGCCACCAAATGCTTCTGAACTCCCCAACTATAGCAAACATGCATGTAGAAAGCAAAGCTTCATCCTTCAAGCAACCATATCAAGCGGAAATATCTGCCATCAGAAAACAGAGATTACTCTGGCCTCATGACAGCACAAGGTCATGCTCTGCTGAAGCTATTCTTCTTGTCATGTATCGAGCACAGTAAGGGCTTTTGTTTTGGCTTTTATGTGAACTCAGTGCTTCCACTTTTTGTTTCTAAATTGACACAAACCAAGACATTTGCATTATATTATTTTCCTTTGTTTAATATTTCAGGTTTTTTCAGAACATGGATAGCAATGTTCTGAAAAACTGCTTTGGAAAAGCATTTATGTGCAGGTTCATCTTTGATCCAGCCGTGTTATGTCACTGCTTTAAAAACATATGGGCTGTAGCTGTATGATAAATGAATATGTTTTTTTAACCAGGTTAAGCCCAGCAGTGCTGCGATGACTGGAAAGATGCACGTAATGCTCTTGGCACACAGAAGTGTAAGGTAATGAGATTTCCCAAAGATCTGTGTCTGCACAGATACACCAGCGTCCCCGCGGGCCATTCGGCAGGATGGCTACCTTTAATTAAGAATTAGGAGTGGACATTATCTGTCAGGCCGTTTACCATGACGTGGGCCCATGAATGGATCAATATTTGTCTTTGTCTCCAGCATTCATGTCTGTCTCTGCAGATGAGGGTGTGGCATCATTCGACAAACACCAAAGGTAAGTGCAGGACATTGTGGCATTAATCACCACAGAACACTACAGGTGAGTGTATGACATCATGGCATTAGTTAACACATAAAATACTACAGGTGAGTTTATGGTATCAATCTTCAAAGAAAGATGCTATAGATTAAAACATTAAAAGTGATGGATGGATTTAATAAAGGAAAAGCTGCAGGCCAGTGTAAGGTACCAATCACCAGACAGAATACAGCACATGAGTCTATGTTATCAATCACTAGACACAGTGCTGCAGGTGAGTGTATATTATTGATATCAATAAACAGTAAGCCTACTGTGGGTGAGTACACAAAGAAAATACACTGCCTGGGAAAAAAAGGTTGCCATTTTAGGAGCATCATACAATTGGACTGCATCAAGCTGAGAATGACTATGGAGATTTAAAATTACTCTAACTGAGTGAAAAACCCTTTAAAACCTAATCAAAACCTAGATGGATAGTGCTGAACTGTTAGTTTTGTGGAAGAAATGCGGTCATAAAAAAATCAAAAATGGAGATCCCTTAAAATGTCATGAGAACTCACAGGATTGGGACTAAACAACTGTGTGGCCATAAGAAAACCACTTGTTATTCAGACTAATCACTGAAAAATGCTTTCATTTGCTATGGAGCGTAAATATTGGACTATGTGGTCTGATTGAGCAATTGGCATGTCAAGGTAAGAAGGGAAGTGCATGAAGCGATGCACTCATCAGCCATAGTGTCCACTGTACAAGCCTCTGGAGACAGTGTTATGATCTGCAGTTGATTCAAATGCTCAGGTCTAGACTCAGCAACGTCATGTGGCAATAAAATGAAGTCAGTTGACGACCTGAATGTACTGAATGACCAGATTATCACATCTATGAAGGTTTTCTTCTCTAATGTTTCAGGCATATTTCAGGACTCAAATCATGAAACAGTGGCTCTGGGATCATGAGGAATAATTTTCATGCATGAACTCCCCACCACATTTTTTAATGTTTTTTGTCCAGGCAGCATGTGTTGTTGAAGAGCCTTTGATATGCCGCACATTTGCCTTGGCATAATTTGAACAATTTATGCAGTGTCCCATCATTCATTTATATTCTTGGTTGAGACCTTCTATTGATGTCTGGATGTCTTGGTAAACTCTTCTCCAATGCATCCCAAAGACTTTAAATGGGGTTAATGAAGATAATTCCTCCTCCTCCCAGAGCCACTCTACCACAATCTGAGTCCTGGCATATGGCCTGCTATCATAAAAGATAAAATCAATAGATGCGGATGGTGCAGATTAATTCCTTGTCATTTTAAAAGCATTATGAACATTGAAATTTACCTAATTAGTATTTGGATAAAAATCATAAATCGCCCTTCATTGCCCTGTACACCACAAATACTAACAGGTCTTTGCTACTATTTCAGTCCACCCAATAATGACTAAATGAATCATAGACATTAATAGACAATAAACTCATGAATGCCTGGTTAATTGCGTATACTGTAGATATAAATTGCCCAATTATGTGAACATCATTGTATAATATTGTACTGGACGCTCTCTTTGGCCAATTGCAAGTGCATTGGCTTACAGTATATCTGCCACATCCGAATCCAGAAACAACCCAGGAGCTATTAGAGATCCTTTATCCAGGATGGATATTAAGTCACTCTCATTCACCTAGCTGCCGAAATCACCTGCATTTAATTATGTCTACTTATATTTCATTCATAATATACATCTTTGTCATTCCAGAATGTATTTCTTCTCTTTATTTGTAATTTAGGCCGGGGCAGTGGCTCAGGTATTTGAGGCTCTGGGTTGCTGATTGGAGGATCAGGGAGTCGATCCCCATCACCGCTGGATTTGGGCGAATGAGCCCTTGGGTGGGGCCCTTAATTGAATGCTCATGCAAGTTCCACAATGGGAACCCACCAACATAAAGGATGATCAACAAGAATGGTGGACAGTTAAAGGGTGGACGAGTTTGAGATCCCTGGAAAGCTGGCCATTTGAGCAGTGTCATGCGGCGGACACTTAAATAAAGCAAGTGATATGCAAGCGTGGGGATGTCATGCGTCCCAGGGACTTCACAGCACTTTCACTTTCGAACACAGAGCTCTTTTCCAAATAAAATTACCCTTTTTTCATAAGATCTTGATGGCGATAACCCTGTTATTAATTCACTGCAATATCCTGCATTTTAATCATGCAAGTTTAAATTATGCACTGGCTGTTGTTGCACTGTCTTGTGCTGTTTGTACACATTTATACACTTCATGTAGTCATTTGTAGTTGTGTAGATGTTATGTCATTACTGTATTACTGTTTTGTGTAGGCCCTGGAAGAGCATTGTTTCTTCCACTGTGCACTGTACCAGCTGTATATGGTTAAAATGATAATACAAACCACTTGACTTGATTTGACTTGAATTTGATTACGTTTTTAGTCTTTGAACAGACATCAAGCAATTTCTATATTTGTATGCATTCTTTTTTCGTCATTTTTTCACCCCAGTGGATCAAGACCAATATCTGGCATGGGTTACAACCGTTCCATTTTGTACCCATGCTTGAGACCACAACTGCATGCAAGTGGCTGGGTTATGTAGAGTGTAGGGTTAAGGGTCTTGGCCAAGTTCCAAACAGTTGTGACCTGGCGGTGGCATGGCTTGGACCACTAGCCGTTTGATCAGCACCCCAGACCATCAACTACCTGAGCTGCCATTTCCCTTCCTTGTCTTTTATTAATGAAAGAAAGGCATTTACGTCAGAATAATTGATATGAATTAATGTTATAAGATGGGTTCGTTTTTATTATTTTGGAATAGAATGTTACATGACTTCTACTACTACTAATAATAATATTGTTGTATGTTGTAATGTTGTAATTGCATTGCTAAACACTTACATTGGTGTTGTTGAGCTATTATTAGATATTAGATTTTAGTTCTCCTATCCAATATCACTAACCAGCACTGCTGGAGAAACATTAACTCATGTTGAGTTCAAAGTTAATAAAAACATTCTTGTAATCTGAAGATTTAAAGACAAAATATCTATCCTCCTTTTTGAGGGTCAACTCTGCTCAATTTACCCACATAAAAACCGTGTAAACTATAAAGGAGTGTGTTGATGCAGGCCGATCCCGACAGCAGACATCCTCCCTTGGCGCCCTATCCTAGCTGGCTCGGCATTGTGTTTGTGTGTCACCATCATTAATTAGAAAAAGAGTAGAGGTGGGTTTTGGAGTAGAGTGATGTCTTTGAGTAGGGAGGTGGATAATTAGTCCTTAGATTGGCATTTCATTAAGTGTCTGTCAGGAAATGTTACCCTTCCAGCTGCTTTGTTGCCATAGCAATTGTTTTTTGTTGGTGGGGTCTGCAATAAACCCCTTAACGGAATTTCGAGGGTTTATCATCCAGTGATTTAGTGGACAGTTATGTAAAATAATTTAACTAATGCTATTTATATGCCTAAATTTTTAAGCTTTTCAAAAGGTTTATATGCAACATTCTGTCTAGCTTCAGTATTTATTCTCACTTGTATACTGTTGTTTCACATTTAGGAATAGCTAATCCCAGGACTCTTATTCCTAATCTGAACATCCTTCCAATACATTTTTGTCCACACTTGTATCCAATAACAATTTATAATCTCAGCACCAACTTTTACCCCTTTTTGAGTCTGGTTCCTCTCAAGGTTCTTCATCTTGTCATCAGGAGTTTTTTTTCCCCTTGAACTGTTGCCTCTGGCATGTTCATTCGATGAGAAAATATACTTCTGGATCTCTTCGATGTTTACCATGCAGTTCATTATCCTGGAGACCTGGAGAAGTCTGAGTAGGTAGGATAAGAGAAAATACTCAATTATAGGAAGCTGAGAACTACAGTACTATACAAAAGTCTTGAGCCAGACAACGGTCTTACTGCGACAGACTGCAAAGTGTCTAAAAGTACAATAAAAAAAATTGGTTGTTAATATAGCAACCTCAGCAGCAACCTCGTTTCCCTATCATCTGTTCCAACCACTCAGCATTCTGCATCAGCAGTATATTAAACACCGGCCTGACAATCTGTACCATATCATCTGCATGTGTTTCTCACTAGTTCATGCCTTACATTTTTTTTTACTTTTTTTGAACGATTCAATAATTCATAGGCTAAACTGGTCAGACACAAGGGCTTGACTGAAAATGGGAGCCAAAAAGCCTGGAGAACTATTTTTCAATACTATATTAAAAATCCAAGAAAGTGGCTCAAGACTTATGTACAGTACTAAAATGACTATTCAGAGAACCATTGAGAAACTCTTTAGAGTTGTGACTGGTTCAAAAAACACTGGCGTGTTAAAGCACAATTAAGACATAACCAGACATGACAGTCAAAATAAATTTAGGATTAAAGATAGTCTTGCAGTAAGTGGTCCAATACTTATGCTAAGTGCTGACTGATGACACATATACAAATATTTTTATAAAAGAAAAAAAGAAAGAAAGAAAGAGCCTACCTCACCAAAATCCAATTAACTTATTTTGCATAATCTTTTATAATTTCATACTTGCCTGAAAACCTTGAAGACATTTTCATGAAATTTGCAGACAAACATCAAAAACAGCTGAACCCCTCCAACAACCCCAACATGCTATCTCAGTTGTCATGACCCTAACAGGCTGTGTGATTGGCATATGACGCCCCACGGCTCTGTGATTTCCTCTCATTCTTTCCACATCCTCACTCCTCCGCAGGAGTTAACAGAGACTACAGCGGCTTCATAAACACTTCATACAAAGCACCAGGGGAGATGTGAAAACAGCCCTCCTCTTCATCCTCATCCTCAGGAAGCAGGGCAGAAGACAGTAAAGGAGATGATATTAGACCCCCATTGTTTAGCAGATTTGTCATCTATTTTTATTTACACTTTAAAATAGAGGATTAGTGGAATATATGAGGTTAAAGATAAAACCTAACCCAAGTATCATAGTAGTACGTTTAAATGTACTGTATCATTGTTGCCTTTTCTGGTGGTTGTACCAAGTCCATCAATTCTGTTCATATGGCAAAGGTTTTTTTTTTCTGTCTTTGTGATCTCACTGACTTTAACTGTGGCATGGTGAATTGTGCCAGATGGGTTGGTTTGAGTATTTCAGAAACTGCTGATCTCCCGGGATTTTTCCACACAACAGTCTCTAGAGTTGGTGCAAAGGCAGTTCCACAGGCAGAAACACCTTGATAATGAGTGAGCTGTTTTGAGTTGACAGGTTAATGCTAATAAGCACTCTGTATAATACTGTGTAGAAAAGCATCACCCTAGCAGGGATCATCAAAGCATTATGATGATGTTAATTTGGCAACAGAGGTATTAGGTTGTATATTAAAGTTAGAATTACTTTGATGAAATGATATTGGAACACTGTTGACTAAAAGTTGAACAAATGCCCCCAAAACATCATTGCAAAAACAATATTTATACTGAACCAATGGTCTGACTTTGCAGTACTGTAGATTAGTAGGAAGCATATTTAGCATACTGAGAAAACTTTCTAACTTGATGGTATCCAAGCACTAGTAAACCATTGGGATATGTGCATTAGTATAGCCGGGGATTATAGAGAAATAGAAGGATTTTTTATTGTTGGGTTGATGGTTGGGTGATACCGTATCCATTGTAACATCACTAGGGAGCAGGGAAAGCAATCTAAATGATTCAAAATTACATCTACGATCTGTGAAAGAGAGATATTTATGAAAGAAACTTAAACAGAGGGGTACAATTGCAATACTAAGAGATGAGTGACATGAGATACAGTACACGCGTTGTGTGAGTAAAGCTGTTGTGTCCTTTCCAAACTCAGATCAGAATTCTAAACCCTGTTATTAAACATTAGGGATTATTGATGTCATCTGCTAGGAGGGGTTGTTCAAGAGAATCTGGGACTTTTGATTGTGCAGAGTAACAGAATACCTTTATAAGAGTAAAACCTCCCTTTATTCCTTTATATAATCCCCTGCAACATTAATGCACATATCCCAGTGTTTCATAAGCGCTTGGATACGAAAAAGGTAGACAGTTTTCTTAGTGCGGCGGAGCCATGATCGGGCTGCCTATTGGAGTCGTTCTCATAAACATTCAGCGAGTGGAACCCCTGATCTTTGCAAAAAATGACAGATAACTGGTTGACAACTTGTAGAGAACACGCATTTGTCAGTTATTGCCACATCCCCCGTATAGTCCTGACCTCAATCCAAGCCATTTCCACATTTTTGGGTCATTAAAGGAGCTCCTGGGAGGCCGGTGTTTCAGACATGAAGCAAGCAGTTGATCAAAGCTCTGGCGTACTAAAAACTTAAATTGATGATACTGTTTGCAAGCACTAGCGAAACCCTAGGATGAATGCATTCTCCTTTCCCCAGCCATCCCCTTTCCCATCACACTGCTCACCAGCATCTAAATACAGAAATACAACAGCATCCTGACAAATTCTATTACATACTTGTGGTTGTAATTAAATTTATTTTATTTTCCATCCATCCACTTGTACTTGGTATGGTCTCAGGGGTCTGGAGCTTGGAGCCCGTACCAGTGAACTTTTTTTTTTTTTTTTTGCCTTAAGTAGTGCAGTAGCTCTTAGCCAGTTGTACAGTAATTTAGTGTTATATCTCAGTCCAGATTCACTGTTTCTCCAGCACGCACTGTTTCACCATTCCTATTGTATGTTCCTTTTTGCAATGTACTTTATATTCTGTAATAACATATTTCTGTCACTAGCTTCAATTTCCTCTTCTGTACCCATTGTTTGAAAAGCCTGTCTAATGATATTTTCACAATATCATACAGTAATTACTGTATATGTGAGGTCAACTGGGTAAAGAAATCATGCAGCAGAGCTAAAGCTCACACACACACATACATAAACACACACTCACACATACACACACACAAGAAAAAAAATCTGCTCAGTGGAATTTTGGAGAATGTTGAATCAAATATAAAGAATGTTTACAGTCTGTTATTACAGTACAGTTTCCACAGCAGTCACAAACTACTATAATATAGAGCCAACCAAAGTGAACCTGAAGCTGGTAGAGCGGGTGGTTCATTGTCTTGTTTTGTTTTTTATGATACTTGACATTCTTCGTGAGATTTTTGTTTTGTTTTGTGAGCACCAAACCACTTTTTTTCTGTCAGTAAAGGTCTACAAAAATTATAGCTTTTATGTTTTTTACAATGTCTATTATTATTATTATTATTATTATTATTATTATTATTATTATTATGAGGTGGTATAAAATAGTGTTGAGATTAGTTTTGTAAAATTAACGGTAACTAAACTAGGATGTATGACCCTGAAACAAAGCAACAGTCTTTACATTGGAAAAACTCATCATCAGACAGAAAAAGATGGGGCAGGTCTGCAGCTCAACCAAGCGCATGCTGAACGTCTTTTGTGACATTCGCGGTATACAACATTGAGAAATTCATCCCCAGGGGCCAAACCGTCAATTGCAAATTCTATTGGCAAGGTTTAAGGCGAAGAAAGACATATACTGTAGCAAAAGCATGTCTTCACTGCTTTACAGTACAGTGGTGGCGTGCTTTACACCGCATCCAATGCTTTGCATTGCATTTGGTGATGTAAGGCTTGGATGCACCTGCTTGGCCATGGAAACCCATTTCATGAAGCTCTCTACACACTGTTCTTGAACTAATCAGAAGGCCACATGAAGTTAGGAGTCTGTTGCTATTGACTCTGCAGAAAATTGGTGACTGTCAGAAAGTCTCATCGTCCGCTGACCCCACTCTGTGTTTTTTCAAGGCCATCACTTCATGGCCAAGTTTCTATTGTTCTCAATTGCTTCCACTTTGTTATGCAGAGGTGGCATCCTATTGTGGTACCACGTTGGAATTCAAAAGAGCTCCTGAAAGCGACCAATTTTTTTACAAATGTTTGTAGAAGCGGTCTCCATGTCTAGGTGCTTGATTTTATAACTTGTAACCGTGGAAGTGATTGGAACACCTAAATTCAATGATTTGGATGGGTGGGTCAATACCTTTGACAATATATATACAAGTATAAAGTGCTCGCCCTATCTTCCGGAGATCGCAAGTTCGATTCCCGGGTGATGTTGTAACCTCTCGCAGCCGGAGGTCTAGAGAAAGCCGAGTTCTCTCAGAGGGGAGGGATGAGAGGTACTTAGTGCTCCCACATTAATCACAGCTCTACAGCCAATCAGGGGCGTCTGTGAGCTCACGCAAGCGGAAGGAGCGGATAGCGCTGTCCTCCGAGTGTGTTACGCCGCCCCCACGGTGCGTGAGCGAGCAGCTCGAAAAGATGCGGTCGGCTGACATCACGTGTTTCGGAAGAAACACATGATAGTCTTCGGCCCTCCCGACTGAGTGGTAGTAATAGCCTTAATGTGGGAGCCCCCTAGTGACAGGGAGGAATTGGATACGACTAAATTAAGGAGAAAATCTGGGAAAAATCCCCAAAAAATAAAAAAATAAAAATACATTGATCAGCTTTATTATTATTTCAGGTTGAAGCCTGAAATACTTGTCTGCTTGTCTGTCTTTCTGAATCTTTCTTTTATTTATATAGATCATGGCAGCTTGTAGGTGCATTATGATCGTTTCTGTATCTTCTGCGTATACATGGTAAACTATCACTATGATTGGCTCTGTTGAGTGACGCGTATAACCACCTAAACGGAAAAAGCGCTGAATAAGTAAAAAATAAAAAAGATGCTGTGACTTAATGTGGTACATAACTGCTCATAATGTCCCTTCTACTCAATATTTTAGTTTTATTTAGTTTTAACTTCAGGCAAAGCTTCATTGAATTCCGTTCAGCTGTTTTTTTGTGTGAAGCTGTGACAAAATCAGCTAGACAGACAAACAGTCAAATTTTTTTCTGAGACTGGTTTCGGGTTCTCCAATGTATTAAACCTAAAGATATCATTAAAAGAGCGATTTCTGACCAATGTACAGACAAAACCATTATATACTATATATAATCAAATTAAAATTATTATAATTATAATCCATATTATATTCTTGTCTAGTCATTAGACTGTTTAAGTGGTCACTTGCTCAATAACATGTCAACTTACCAATAATGGGTGTAATCAGTTCTGTCAGTGTCAGGGTTTAGAATACATAATAAAGTTCTGAGGCTCTTATAAACAACCAGAAGTATATTCATTAATCATAGTGATAAATGTTTACCCTTCAGTGTGAATTAAGCAACCATGTTCTCGCAACAGGCTTTTAAAAGTACTCCTGTACTCTCTGTGACTCTTTGTTAAGCTTGAAGAAAGGATGACTGTTTATTGTCAGTCATGGAGGAGAGCGATCCTGTCATCCCTAGGGCATCTGCCAAAGAGACTGAACACTGTTTTCTGCCTTTGTGATGAGCACACTCCAGTCATTTGATTTCCTATGATCCTGTTTGATCATTTTGTGTCAACTGGGCCCAAAATGTGGCCTGCATTTTCACATTTAGAGTCTCTGAGGGGGTTTAAAGGGAACACTAAGAGGAACATTTACCACTACTTATGTTTGACTCGCTGCGTCATTAGACTTGAGCAAACATAAGGTTAAAAGGTGAATTATATTTCAGTTACTTGTGACTTTTAACCTTGTTACATGGGCAGTAGGGACAAGCAAAGGTTGAAGGAAGTGGAAACAATTTGGAGGAGTGGGAGCACATGGAGTTCCACAAAAATACACTCCCTTAGATGGAGCAAAATTCCTGAGAGAACATGGCTGTGTATGTCTGCTGTTAAACTGAGGATTACGTAAATATAAAATAATTTCAAATCTCTCTCTTTAAGTGGATAAAAAGTCATGAAAATTATATAACACATACCCACACACACACACACAGAGTGAAAGAGAGATGGTATAAAAAACTAAATGAGCCTCAATGACTTTTTACTAGTTAAAACATAAAAATAATGTTGCATTCAACTGGGAATGTTTACTGTGTTTCTGATTTAATCACCAAAGTCATAGTTATAAGGTTTTAAGGGTAGTTTCTACAAAATCCCTTAAAATGCCAATTACTGTACATTCATTGGAAAAAGGTAAGAGCACATGTAAAGTTCCTTGTAGCAAGCTGGAGAAAGGCTGTGTGCAATTTATCAAGATGTGCAATTTATCATAAATACCCCACAATGAAGATTAGAAACTCTCGCAAGTTTAAATAGTTCAGAGTCGAGTAACTTAATCTGTTGCTAAGGATGCTTCTGGATGCCACCAGTGACATTTCTATCTACATGCTTCCTCTGGGCAACATAATTCATAATCATGGTATAAGTTTCTACTCTTATGCTGATGACACACAGTTACTGTATATGTCTCAGCAAAGCCAGATGAAAGACACCAGTTTAATAAAGTTAAGGAATGTGTCAAAAGCATTAGACACTGGATGCTAATTGACTTCATTCTGCTTAATTCTGACAAGACAGAAGGACTACATCCAAAAGACCTTATAGATTGCAGGCTTTCATTTGAAGCTCATGTAGATAATATTACTAAGATTCTTTCATCTTAGAAATATTGCCAAGATCAGGAATATATTGTCACTGCACAATACAGGAAGATTACATGATACAGAAAGCATAGTTGGTGCCTGCTTGCACTTTCCACATAATATGGTAATATATTATATTCACATAATATTCACCTTATACATTATGTGACTGTTACCAAACTTCCCTCTCTCTCTCTCTCTCTCTTTCGCTCTTGGTCAAGCTACAGTACACATGCTGCTCCTGAGTCATCCAGACCCCCTCTGCCCTCCGGACCTGTCTGACTCATCCTGGTGCCCCTTGTGGTCTACTTGGGATGCGTGTGGTGACTGGGGACAGTTTCACTTGACCTTGAAGATAATCTTGGACTCGGCTGATGTAGACAGAAGTTATCTGATGACGTGTGATTGCAGGACTGAAATTCCCACAAACAAATTTGTACCCGAGCCTCAAATAACAGAAGTGCTCTTCATATTAATGTAAACACCTCACATCCTTACACACAGTATGACTGCAGATCAATCCCTGCTATCTGTTACCACTCAAATTAGGATGGGCTCCCTGCTAATTCTGGTTCCTCTCAAGGTTTCTTCCTATTGCCATCTCAGGGAGTTTTTCTTTGCCACTGTCACCCTCCTGAGATATTTCTTTATTTGTCTTAAAAAAAAAAACTGCCTGGCCAGAAAAAAGTTTCTATTTCAGAAGGATTTAAAATATTGAAAAAATATTCAAATATTTTAAAGGTTTTCAAAATGTATTGCAAATAAATATGGCATGTGGCATGCATTTGTATTCAGTCCCCTTTAATCTGATACCCCTAACTAAAATCCAGTGGAACCAATTGCCTTCAGAAGTCAACTAACTAGTAAATAGAGTCCACCTGGGTGTAATTTAATCTCAGTATAAATGCAGCTATTCAGTGAAGCCCTCAGAGGTTTGTTAGAGAACATTAGTGAACAACCATCATCATGAAGCCCAAGGAACACACTAGAGAGGCCAGGGATAAAGGTATAAAGATGTAAGAAGTTTAAAGCAGAGTTAGGTTATAAAAAAATATCTCAAGCTTATCCCAATAGTTGTTGCAAGAACAGTATTGTCAAGTGCATTTGCAAAACTCATTAAGCACCATGATGAAACTGTCTCTCATGAAGACCTTCCCAGGAAAGCAAGACCCAAATGTTACCTCTGCTGAAATCACCAATTAACAACCAGCACCTCAGATTAGAGCCGTTATGAAGGATTTACAGAGCATAACTCAATATCAACTGTTAAAAGGAGATTATTGTGTATTTTTCACAACTTCAGCATTGTTTTACAATGTTGAAAGAAAAAAAAATCAGAAAGAAGACTGAATTAGGAAGTGTGTCCAAGTATTTGTCTTTTTTTTTTTTTTTGTAGAACCAAAGAACCAAAAGCTCTTTTTTACCTACAGTACACCACAGCCAAGTCATTTTCTTGGTTAAATGAAGAATTCATAATATAAAAAAATATTTTGTGCATAAAGGTATATTTTGCCAGTCAGTTCAGGGTCAAACACCAGTCTGCGAGAGATAGGTAGACCTGCAGTGAATGTCACTAATTAATGTTCTCTGTTGCAGTCAGCAATAAATGAGATAAGAGGAGGCACCGAAAGCTAGGCAGTGAAAGCCAAGCAAGAGACACGTGCAGCTGTGTGTGTAAGTCTGTGTGCACTTGGCAGTGCACAGAAAATATGATGAAATATAAGATGCTGGTTGATCATGCAACGACCACCTTGAGCTGGCCCGAGTTGCAGCTGCTGTACCCATACAGAAAGGCTGTGTGTTAATGCATAATGCATATGTGTGTTAATGTATATAAAAAAAGATGCATCAAAAATAATTTTGTGGCCCATTCTTTATTATCATGAGCCCCAGAGAGGGTTCAACTATATTGCTTAAACCTGTATAGAGTGTTGCGGGGAGCCTAGAGCCTATCCCAGGAGGCTTAGGGCACTAGGCGGGGTACATCCTTGATTGGTGCCATACACCAATTAGCCTATTTTGCACATCTTTGGACTGTGGAAAGAAACTAGAGTAATCGGAGGAAACCCATCAAGCACGAGGAGAACATGCACACTTTGGCGGGAATTGAACCCAGACCCTGGACCCTTGCATATTAACTACCAGGGTTTGAGTAACTTGCACTGAAACTTTCTTAAATTTAATTGTTTTACTTGGATACTGTTTTACAATTCGGAAATTGTCTGATAACAGGACAGTGATAATTCTTACTAATTCTCACACTATACAGTAGCTTAATGTTTAAATACTATACGGTATAAATAGTGGTATGAATATGTTGATTCCTTTTAACATTATATAGTGTCTTTCATAGGGAAAGTTCATTGTAGTTTACTTAGCTAATTCACAAAACTATCATTACTGTGGTCTTGGCTTGCTTTCATTGTTCTGGTTAAAATTAGGGCAGTTCCACACACCAGCTATATATACAGTATTTAGCTATATATATTTTATTTATTTATTTATTTTATTTTTTTTTTTTGGTGATATGATTGGTGTCATAGGTACATTTCAGTATCAGGAGCAATGATTTAAGGCATTTAGTATTCCATGTGTATGCACCTGCCAGCAAATCAGAGAAACAGAGCATTTTTATAGCAACATACAGTATTGTGCAAATAATCTGAGCTCAAAAAATTGTATTTGTGTATGTACAAAATATGCACTGGAATAAATTCACAGAACCTGACATTGTAGGAAATTCTTAAGTTCTGCTTCTTTCATTGATTGTTTTCTTAGAACAGCACACTCACAAGTGTTTTATTCCATACTTGATTCCATACTTGTCCAATACAATTCTATTGAGTGTATTGTGTCAAAAATATACGACATTTGTGCAACTGGAAAAAAAAAATTGACTCGCAAGCTTATAAATATTTCCTGCTATTCACCAGAGCAATATGGTGTTTTTTAGCACTCTATGGGAAATACAGTGTTTTTACTGTCATTCAACATCTTTGTG
Organism: Clarias laeviceps; assembly: GCA_030014305.1. Lineage (NCBI taxonomy): Eukaryota > Metazoa > Chordata > Actinopteri > Siluriformes > Clariidae > Clarias > Clarias laeviceps. The sequence goes on along the minus strand of JAQMYJ010000033.1, from coordinate 32,011,521 downwards.
TCGAAACAAGAGGGGTTGATTTGAGATATGCATCAGTAACCTCTTTCGGCTGTCTGGTTTAAACATGTTTATATATACAGTAAATTGGGCATTCAATGCTGCTTTATGTCAGTGTGTTTTATCTACTGCCAATTTTTCATTTACAGGAAACGTCCCCAGTGACTATAGATGCCTATCTGTATCATAGTTTATATTATGCCTATCATAATTTATATTATTATGTTTACATAGGAGAATGAATTAAGTGTGTAATGTTTCGTGGTAGATATTTTAACATTACACAGTTCAAAGAAAATAAAGATTAGTGTGAACGTTCACCCATTCTTTAAACACAGAGATCATATTTTCACACCCCTCAGGTCAAACCTGATCGCAGCTTCACCTCTGGAGCTTCTTTCCAAATATAACAACCTTAATCTGAAAAACATGACAATACCAGATCTATTGATCGTCACACGGCCATTTTCCTGCCAGCTTTTTGTTTGTTTTCTGATGGCTATTTTTGATATAATAATAATAATAATAATAATAATACATCCACTAGCTAAAAGTTTTTTCCATCCAGAAATCCCATCAAGTCTCCTTCATAAAAACACTGCCTTAAAGACATAAATTCCGGTTATACCATATCCCTCTCGAATTCTTGAATCTCTCCCATCAGGCAGGGATTTATTAGTAGTAGAAATAGTATTAGTATTATTACAGCAGCTATGACAGTAAGTTAATACAGTTATGACAGTTAATAATTTCTACACAGAGCGACAATCTTGAAAATCCAAGTCTAATAAACACAAGTTAAATGTGTAATCATTTATACGGCGAAACTTTCCATAAAGCAGTGTTTGTTTACCAGTTGTTGCAAATGGACTTGAGTGTCCGTACGTTTTTAAAATTGTTTTCATATTGAGTTTTCAATATTGGATGAAGTAGTTTCTGGATTCTTGGTATCATGTCCATCTGTGCCCATAAGCAAATGTACCATGGTACAGTATACAGTAGATACCTGTGAAGTTACCCATAAAGTCTCTTCACCTTGCATTTTTAAAAATTCTAACAACTCATTATAGGATGATTTATCTTGTGAAATTAAATTTTTGTTAAAAATATTAATTCATTTAAAATCTGGTAGCTGCAAAATCCCCCCAAAAAGTTGGAACAGTTGACTGTTTACCAATGTTTAACATCACCACTTCTGTTAATAACACTTTTTTTAAGCATTTAAACACTAAAGGCACCAGTTGGTCAAGTTTTGCTAGCAGGAGTTTCCCCCATTCTTCCATTATGCAGATCTTTAGCAACGCAATTGTACGGGGTCTTTGTTGCCACTTCATAATGCACCACGCATTCTCAATTGGAGCAGGCAGGCATTTTAGTTCCTGTTCTCTGTGTTCAGCAGCCCTGCATGTTTATCCCGAGCAGAAAAGGGATTGGCATTGTTCTGAAGGACAATAAAGGGATGTCCTTGCAAAAAATTGCTGTTTGAATGGCAGCCTATTTTCCTCCAAAAAACTGATTTTTGTGCATTAATGGTGCTCTCACAAATATACCATTTACCCATGAGCACTGGCACACCCAATACAATGACTGATGCTTCCTTTTGAACCCAACGCTAATAACAGCTTGGATTGTCCTTTTTCTGTTTGTCCCAGAGAACATGCCAACTTTTGTTTCCAAAAACTATTTGAAATGTTGACTCGTCAGACCACAAAACACATTTCCAGTGTAGCTCTGTCTGTCTCAGATTATACAGAGTCCAGAGAAATCTTTGATGCATCTGGACAATATTGACATATGGCTTCCCTAGGCCTTAAGTTGAAGTTAAAAGTGCAGTGACAAATGATGTTAATGGACAAAAGTATATTGTACCCAATTGTTCCTGAGCCCACATCATGATCTCCACTACAGAAGCAGGACGGTTTTTAAGAGAGTGATGTCTGAGGGATCAAAGATCATGCAAATTCAGAAGTTGTTTTTTCGGCTTTGCCTTTGACTCTTGAGATTTGACGGGTGTCCTTGAATTTCTTGATGATAACCTGTGTGAACTGAATCAATTACTGTGTATAAAGTGCATTAATAAATGAACAAATGCAAAGTGTGTTATCTGAAAGAAATCAATTTCTGGGAGGTAACATTGATTCCCCTTTACTACAGTGTATAATTGTTGATTATTTTCCTAAACAAACACATCACAAAGTGTTTCATTCCTTAGTTACACACTGAATTATACAGCAAACAATTTCCACTAAGAGCAGTGACTCTCACATTGTCCTTGTCTTATAGCACCAGTCTGGAAATAACCTTCTTATCCCTGATAGACTTTTATATTAGCTGACGGATCATAACACTCAGAATATGACATGATAAAAACCAGCCCAAGTGCACCTAGAGCTCTTGCAGTCTTGTGATGCAATAAGGATCTCTCTTTGAAAATAACATCTGGCCATACAGAGGCTATGTTAACAGTGTCCTGTAAATATTTTGGGAACCTTGATAGCCGCCTAATGGCGGAGATAAAAACGTGTGTCCTTGGTTTATTGTGTAGTTCTCCTCACAAATGGCTAATATACCTCTTTAGTCACTGTGTAAGATTCCCACAAGGCAGTGTCCAGGGATACACACAAAGTTCATTCAACTATATTTGCATAAATAGCCTTAAACTCAATTTTTATTCTGACTAAGACATTTTTAGTCCCAGTTGCTCAATTGGAGGAACAGTCTTGAAGTTATAAAGCACTTGGGAAAAATCTTTTAGCTAAAAACATATTTCCTGTGGTAAACAACTTGGGCTCAGATTTGAATCATGGTTAATAAATGCAATCGTTAATAAATGCCAAACTCATTAAGAAAGCTATGCTTATAAGAGGAAAGTGATATTAGTAGAGACTTTTTTTTCTCTCTGAAATAAAACTGTAGAAGTATCTGTATAAGGGTTCAAGTAATCAAGGTTGAAAATAATCTAAAATCTACTAAGGCTTCCACCTCATGGAAGAATTCTCCATTTTGTTTACTACACTGCTTAGCCAATAATTTGGTCTTCACAAGGGTCAAATTATTGGCCTGCATCAAGAATAAAAAAACAATTAAGTATAATTGGAATTACTGGAATTGGGTGTAGAACTGTCTGTATATTATTAAAACCTATAGTGCTGAACCTTCAACGTCTTGGAGGACATGTGGTCAGAAGAAAATCATGAATGGAGATCACTTAAATACTTAGTAAAGATGTATAAAATACATAGAAAGTAGAACTCAAAGCTATGTTTAATAGTGAATATGCACACAATGTAATGAGAACTTACAGGATTGGGACTATCTTATGGCTTTGTGTCCCACTTGTTAGTGAGAATACAGTAATGAGAAGCAAGAAGGAAGCAAGAGGAATCACTTTCACGTTATTTGCCACAACACTGTGCACCATATAAATTCGCCACAACACTGTGCAAAGCTAATGGTAGTCATGAAATCTTGGCGTTTGCAACTTTTCTTGGCAGTGTATAATGGCATGACTTGAGATGTTTAGTCTTCATTTTTGGAAGGAGTCTCCAGTGTCATTGTTTTAAAATAGTAAATTAGATTTTTGTTGATTTTCACAATGTCTTGATTTTTTTTGAGGTTGCATGACGAGGTACTGGTGTTGTTGTCATTCTCATTGTTGTTGTTGTTGTTGCTCTTTTGGAGCTTTTTTTTTAATTACTTTCAGGGAAGAAAAAATTAGGTTTTCTGGCTGGTGAGAGATGACAGTTTATAGCTAATATAAAATTTTTAGCAACAGCAAGCAACTACTTTCGCTGAGATTACATAATGTTGAATGTAAAATGTTCTTTTTTTTTAGTAAAAATGGATTTGTTCTTAAATAATAAAATATAATTTTATTTAAAAACTGTATTTGTTCTTTAATCATAAAATTGATAAAGAATGAGGAATCAAACTCATCTTACCATACTGTTACTGGAGAATAATCAGCTCTGCTTTGCCTCCGGCTATATTACATCACCCTATTATATCTTTAATTATTTTCCCATAACATCACACCCATAAGTGTACTATTCCTTACTTCCATTATTATTTCACTATATATTCACCAGGTGCAGAAACAAGTAATTATAAATCATGTTGCATTAAACCTGATAATGAAGTGATGTAGACATGTTTAGTAGCGTGATGAAAACACCTCAGAATTTAGCTTTATTGTACAGTAAGTGACAGATGAGCCTCTGTATTTTCACATTAATTATTCAGTGTTGTGTTTCTCATTTATGGAAAAAGGTGTTATTTGTGACTGAGAGAGAGAGAGAGAGAGAGAGAGAGAGAGTGTGTGTGTGTGTGTGTGTGTGTGTGTGTGTGTGTGTGTTTGGGTGTCCTTCCTGTATCACCTACCCCGTTAAAAAAATAATAATAATAATCTGCCTCAACGTAAAAAAAAAAAATGTTTATTAACAAGTTGCACAGCTTTTTTTAAGTTAACGCAACTTTTAGAGGAATTTGCTGGCCAAACTAAATATTTCACATTCCTGTTTAGTTGACACAACATGTACCCAACTCAAAATCTTAAGCTGACTCAACCTTTAATTCAAATATTTAAGTCAGCTTATTTAAGTAGTATTGTTTGTGGGCTCAATTCATTATATTTCTCTCGGGTTGACTTACTGTAGCCATTCATCTATTGAAAAATGTATTTGCCCCATTGATGCATTGTGGCCCATTGATGTAGTTATATTGTGGCCCATTGATGCATTGTTGCCCATTGATGTAGTTCATTAAAGTGATTGTTTTTCTATAAAAACAAGTTGGCCTTACAATACCCCAACAATTAAAGCACACAAATATTACTTAGGAAAACTTTCTTCTTCCAAAACTAGTGATTCTTATCAGTCTCTTACTGATTCTTTTATATTACAATATCATAAAAAAAAATTCAAAACTATCAAAGATGAACAGTTTTTTTACCAATGTGTCAGACACAAAAAAAGCGTCTATGACAACAAAAGTTTGTTTCTCAACTTGTGAATCTGAGGGGAGCGTCTCTCTTCAAAAGAAATCGTTTGGATGGCATCATAGGTGTACGTCCAGTCCTTTTGGAATTTAATACACAGAACATAAACCCAACCAAACATCACTCCTAAAGCCACTGTATAGTCACCCAGACGCCTAAGGACTACAGTCACCTCCAACACCATGTTCATGCTCCTCCAGTAGCTCCAAAAGGCCAACCTTCACCCCTCTGACCCCAATCAGAGATCTGCTTAAGGAGAACATGAGAAGTCTTTTAAAGGCAAAGAGAAAACCATTTCATAGAGTATTTAGTTATGATAAAAAATATAATATATTAATAAAGCTATATACCACCAGAGTGTGTAAAATACTGTTTCTGGAAGGCTAATGATGGGTTAAAGCTGTGTATTGTTTCATATTCAAAATTTTTAATATTTTCAAGGGTTTTACTTTGTCATTTTCAGAAGTAACTACATGTTTTAGAGTGATGTTTTAAATTATCTGGGTATTTACTTAATTTGGTTTTCATACAAATAAGTTAACAGATATAACATTTACATTTACATTTAGGCATTTGGCAGACGCTCTTATCCAGAGTTTACATCATTGGATACATACTTACAGTACACTGGGTTAACTGGGTTTTACATCATTGGATACATACTTACACTGGGTTTTACATCATTGGATAGATACTTACACTGGGTTAACTGGGGTTTACATCATTGGATACATACTTACACTGGATTAACTAGGTTAATAACTAAGTGCCATTAGTCCAATACAACTGGGAAGAGTTTTTTGGTTAGACCAAGTACTGGAGAAACAGATGCGTCTTGAGTCGTCATTTAAAGATAATCAGCGTCTCTGCTGTACGGACATCTACAGTAGAGGAAGTTCATTCCACCACCTAGGTGCCAGAACAGAAAAGAGCCTGGATGAATGCCGCCCTCGATCCCTGAGAGATGGTGGGATGAGGCGAGCAGTGCTGGAGGATCGGAGGATATAACACTTGTTGATGAGCGTTAGCGACTCTGAGGTCAGACTAACATGGAAATATTTATATTACTTAACTTAACCAAATACTGAATCATATAAAATCATGTGATTGAATCTCAGTGAGGGTAAACTGCTCGCTCAACTTGATTTTTTTAGGTTATTCAGTCAGTGTCTTGACTGTTGTCTCAACAAATACCACTGTAAGAAGGGGCCAACAATACCATAATAATTTATTCAACATATATCTAGTTGGAGCTTTTACAGTGTATGTTTTGCCATATTGTACTTGTAATTATGAATGTGTATGTAATGGCACAGTTTCAGGGTGCCAGGTTGTATCCTGTGCTCTGGTTACTCTTTGTGTTAGCAGCTTAGCAGCTGAAGTACCCGTCATTGATGGAAAAAAAAAATTGTAGAAATAATAAAAGGTTGAAGCTAATTATAAAGTAAAGCCCACGTATTGTACATTGCCTGTCTTTCTGAGACTGGTTTCAGTTCTTCCAATGTATGAAACATTAAGGTATCATTGAAAGAGCGAGTTCTGACCAATATACAGACAAAATCTTTCTTTTATTCATATAGATTGTACCAGCTTGTATGTGCATTACGGTCGTTTCTGTGTCTTCCACATTCTCTGTGGATACACGGTAAAGTCATACTGTGTGTTAGACGTCTGGCAGTTCAATATAACAGTTTAAATGTCTTTAAGTTTAAATGGAGTCCAGTTTGTTGTTGGAGGCTCAGGTAGACTTGTAGGAAATTCCAGTCCTGAACAGCCCTAAACGAATCCCTATAAATTATAAATGAATATAAATTATACATAAGTGTAAATCATTGAGTCTATGTCTATGCTTTTCATCTCATTTAATCTCATCCATGTGCCTCACAGCCAGTATTAACAGGGATAGACTCCAGATCCACTACAACCCTGATTACTGAAGATGGATGAGTGATTGAATGTCAGGTGATGAAGACAGATGCAAGTACAGGTGGGCTTTATTTCAACAGGTAGAAAGAAAGAAAAAATAACAGGCTTCGGTCAGGAAATAAATTAACTGACTTTCAAAGACAAAACCAGAATCAAAAGCATGGGGGAAAAAATCATGATCAAAACCAGATAAAAAACACACAAACAAACAAAGGCTTGGTGATGTTATGAGCAAACACAGAGCGAGGTTTCACATCGTGCATGTGTATATATTTGATTGAGTCCAGGTGTGTGTGAGATGAGTATTCAGGTGAATATTAAAATGATAGCAGGGGATGAGAAATGAAGTCCACATGCACCATGATGTGATGCAAGATTCTGGGAAACAGAGACGACGGACGAGTCCAGCGCTGACAAGCCAATGTGGTTGTGCTTGTAATCTTTCCTTAAGCTTTTGGAATGTGCTATCTAAATTCTAAAACAAACACAGTGTCATTATGTGTGACAGTAAAGCTTATTAAACATCTGGTTAGAGATGGTGAAGTGTTGTACCGGAACGGGATATCAAATGTTTACTTTTGTACTAATAGAGTTTGCATGTGGTGTGCGTGGGGTCTTTCCTAATGTATCTACTGATTTGGAAAACTTCGTCGTCTACAGTGCTTCACTGGACATTGTAGTGCTCCGATCATATGACTGACAGCAACAACACAAGGAATCAGTGTCAATTAACCAAAACATGGTGCTAAAACCTGGTCGGGAACGTGTACGTATATACACAACAGTATATGTGTGAGAGAGCTCAACTCGTCAAAGTGCACATTTATTTGTAAATCTTCTTTCCATTCATCCTTCATCCATACCATGTATCCTGTATATGGTTTGGTTGCAGGGGACCTGGAGTGTATCACAGGTATACACAAGCTGGATGGCTTTCCAGCCCATCTCAGGGTACAAGGACACACTCACAAACCCAAGCAATTTAGAAACGGCAAACAGGTTACATTGCATGTCTTTGGGCTGTGGAAGGAAATCAGTAAAGCACAAGGAGAACATTCAAACTATAAACAAACAGGCCAGAAGCGAGGTTCAAACCCCCAACTGTGCTGCCCTAAATCTTCTTTATAAATAGTATTTCTAATTATTTTTTTAAATAGATTGCTGATCAATTTCCTGTTGCAGGATACAATACAGTCTCCACTGTGCTTCCATTTTTTTCTGATCTAGCAAATTCCCATCAAACGTGAAATAATTTAATCTAGCTTTCTCTAAACACTTTATTTTATAACAGGCAGACAGATCCAAATTTCAAAACAAAGATGTAGCCAAATCAGAAATGGTCAAGTGCTCTACAAACATCATGAACATGAACAACAAAAACTAGAAATGCCAAATGTCAAAACCATAACTCAGACAAGTAATTAAATAAACAAAACTTAGTGTCATGACAAGAATGTTCTCAGGCAGAGTCTTCGCAAAAGACTGCTAGATATGTAGTCTACTGTAGGTTATTTATGCTGTGAGAGTCACTGGGTTCAGGTTTATGTAATTTGATGTTCAGTGACCTTGAGCCTTGCTATGACTGTGGTTGATGGGAAATGAAGTCCAGTAACCTTGAACATGGCCGTGACCGTGGATGATGGGAAATGGAGTCTGAGTTTGGTCATGTTGTGAAGCTACTGTACAGTGAATTATAGAAGCTAGAGTACAAGATTAAAACCACTGCTAACACGCTAACATGCTAACATGGAAATATTTGGACCATTGTACTATTTACCATTTTTATATGGTTGTTGAATATCTTTTTGTACTTTATGGCTGCATTTTTGTTATATATTCGTATCGCATGGAAAGCTCCGAGAAAAAGGCTTTAAGCCTTTTAAAGCATACAGTACACATGCATAGACCATTCTATCATTGACTTCATTAAAATACTAACATGCGATTGGCTGGTGTACTTTATGATGCAGTAACACTAACATATTCCGTACATTTATTAGAACTGACAAAGTTTTAATCCTAAACAATTTTTTAAAAGACTTAGAGAACACTATCCAGCTGGTTACTCCAGTTGTCATAAAAAAAAATGATAAAATGACGCCATAAAATGACTCTGCTGATGAAGTTATTTTTCAGGTATTTTAGCAAGGAAATCCTGGCGTCAAAATGAGGTTGAGGGTTCCCACTTTATTACTACATCACAGAATGCTTATTTAATTATGCTAAAAATAGGATGTTAACTTTTTTTCGAGGCGCTCCTCATAAACAAACTCGCACTGGCCATATCAGTAACCGAACATGATTCATGTAATTTGATACCTGTATCAAAATGTAGCTTTATTGAACAAGGAATCTGAAAATATGGACAACTCAGATCACCCAAAATGTGACTTAATTATTAATCATAATATGATGATTAATATGTTACCTTAATAATGATTTGATGTGATAAGTAACATTTACAGGGATTTGAATCATAAATTATTTCTCATGGATAGATTTGAGTATGATTTCATGTGGGTGTGAATGCCAGCCCATTACTCAAAATTACATTTGAATATTAATTGAGTCATAAGAATTGTTCAATACTGAGCTGGATCATATTGGGCAAAAAACAACCACAGTGATATTTTTTCCCTGTCTTCTTATTAAAATAATACCCTTCTACAGGAGGGGTTATAGTAAAAGTTAAGTTTTATCTTGATTTTAAATAAATAAAATTAATTTTATTGAGGATAGAGAAACAATCAGGAACATGTGAAGAGTTCATTTGCAAAAACTGATAAATGGCATTCTACATAAAATTAAACTGACTGCAGTGTATAATTCTTCATACATGACACCTAAAACTACTAAAGCAGATGAGTTTTGTTTGTTTGTTTGTTTGTTTGTTTGTTTATCATGATTTTGATTTTGACAATTAAAACATATTCTTTTTTGGCAAATAAACCTTTCATTCATTTTTTAAATCTGTTTACAAGTTATAAATAGATTTATTGATAGATATTCATGCATTTTTCTTTTAAACCAGAAATAATTTACTTTTATTATTATTATTAGTAGTAGTAGTAGTAGTAGTGGCATTAGCCTCCAATTATATCAATGTTAGTTTTGTGCCATGATCAATAAAGTTCAGTAGTTGAAATGTATCAAGTTTTTCATTTCTACAAAAATAGGTTAATAAATACTTTATCTTTCTGATTGTTCATTAAAATTGAAAAGGTTTTAATCCTAAACAATGTTTTAAAGAACTTTAGTAAACACTATGTAAGCTGGTTAATCCAGTTGTCATAGAAATGAGCAACTATTATGAGCTCTATTAAAGTCTCTAAGACTTGTGAGAAAGAGCAAACCCTTAGATATGCAGCGGGTAGAGAGAGGACAGGAAACAAGTGACTAGAGAGAGAGAGAGAGCAGTGTGTGTGTGTGTGTGTGTGTGTGTACGTGTGTGTGTGTGTGCGTGAGAGAGAGAGAGAGAGAAGGAGAGAGAGAGAGAGAGAGGTCGACTATGATGCCTCATGGGAACATATTGGAGTGTGTGTATTTGTGGGGGAGGTCAGTGGATTAAGTTCATGATTGCTTGTGTCCGGGAGGTGAAGACACAGTGTGTGTGAGTGCATGTGTGTGTGGAAGCCTGACAGGTGTTTTTGTTGCTCATCTGGATTTCATGTTCCAATTTAGGTTAAGGAAACGTATTCATCTGAAGCTCCTTCACGTGGACGCTCTCAGTCTCCAGCTCCTTGTAGTATTGGGTATGATCTCTTTATCTTTTCATCTCTTATACACTTATACAGTTTTCACAGAGGAGTTTCTGGACATTTCCAGCTTATTACTGGACAGGCATGAAATAACACTTCTAGTTTATTGTTGATAATTACATGCTTCATTGTCAGTTACAGGAAAGAAAGTCAAATCTAATTGTAGGTAAAGGAAAGGAAAGAAGAAATACAGGGTATAATCTTTCTTATGGCTTTTTTACATGTAGAGGGTTTAAAAATTAAGATTTCTGTACTTAGATAAAGTACTTATGTAATTTATGTATTTAGATTGAATTTTATATTCTAAGTGCAAAGAATTTGCTGTCAACCTTGTTTATTTATTCTTGAAGTAATTCTTCAAGTGTGTGTGTGTGTGTGTGTGTGTGTGTGTGCAAGACAGCACGAAGTAATGAAATATGTAAGTCTGTTGTTTGATATCTAAGTGAATTCTCCAGTCATTTGTGTGTGTGTGTGTGTGTGTGTGTGTGTGTTTGAGGCACACAAGGAAGTATGCAAAAAGTTGGAGTGACCTTATCACTTACAAAGATCACTATATAATTTACCGTGTTTTTATTACAATGTACCATTATTATTGGCACCCTTCGTGCACCGAGCAGTAAACCTATGGGGACTCTGTATTGTATTATTTTAACAATATATTTCCAAAAGAAACATTCTGAAGACATTTTGTAGTTTATGAAGTACATGTTCCCCCTGTGTTTGTATACGTTTCCTCCCGGTTTCCGTCCAACTCCCAGAAATGTGCTCCTCCCATTCTCCCAGAGGATTGCACTACTCTAAACTGTGATGGTAATTTAGGATGTACAGCTTCATATACTTCTGAACCCTGCTCAGGGGAAAGAGATTACTGATAAGATAAACTATTAAATAAGTTGTTCTACAAAATGATGCAATTACTTTCTAGACATTTTTTTTAAATGTTCCAGAAAGAAAAGGAGCACTGAGTCACTTCCTGTAGTGATGAACAAGGACAATGTTCATACCTGACCTTTTCATGTGGCTAGTCTCAAACTGACTATTTTGGATCACATTTCCGATCTAGAGAGGGTTGCCAAATCCACCAAAAGCAGCACGGGGTCACTTGAAAAACAGCCCCAACTCTAGTCCCAGGCAGTGGCAGCTGGTGCAATTTTTATTTTTTGGCGCAAACAAAATAAACTTTTAATAATCGCCTGTAAATAGCCATAAGAAGTGCTGGAAAAGCACCGAGTGTAAGCTCGGCCGCGATCACTGCCTAACTTTAAGGGGGCGGCGCCCCAGCGCCCCTTATTGACCGGTGTATATATAGGTCTTATTTTATCCTGGGACCAGTGGCAGCCGGTCAATAGGGGGCGCTATCTATCTATCTATCTTCTTTATATGCATTATATATACTCAGCAAAAAAAGAAACGTCCCTTTTTCAGGACTGTGTATTTCAACAATAATGTTGTAAAAATCCA
>JAQMYJ010000033.1:31983592-31999040 GCA_030014305.1 Clarias laeviceps | reverse complement strand
AAAGTCAGAGGACGTTCCTTTTTTTGCTGAGTATATATATATATATATATATATATATATATATAATAGATAGATAGATAGAAATATGGGTTGTAGATGTAATTGCACACAGTATTTCTTACATATAGAAAATATATACAGTAAGAAGCATATAAATCCCAAGTAAAAAAAAAAAAGAGGAAATAATAAGTGAACTGAAGTTAATTGCAGTGCAACATTGTTGTGTAACTTTATGCGTGTCAAAGTGATAACAGTGTAAATAGTTTTCAGAAGAAGAAGGCATTCAGAGACAATGAAAGCTGTCCATTCAGGGTATCTTTTGTTAATTTCCTGTTCTATTATCACTACAGTTCCAATGCTGTGATCGGTGATCATTTTGAACGTTTCCCCTTAAAACAGCTTGTTTTTCATGGACATGGTATCTAATGGTTCATTTATTCACCTCCACTATGTGCTTTAAAAGCTAGTTTTAAGGGAACAGCATGCACTTGAGAATGAATTCTGGCAAATCTCTGTCCGCTCCAGACTTTGAATTATGACATTTTTGTTCTGGCCTGAATTTTCTTTAGTAGGATTTTAGCTGCATGTATCACATGAAAGGTGTTCAAGCCAAACCTGGACTGTGAAGAATAACAGATCAGAAAAACTCCTTTTATTTATTCATATAACCCCCTGCTACACTAATGCACTTATCCCAGTAGTGCTTGGATACCACCAAGGTAAAGTTTTCTTAGTATGCCAGAGTAATAATCAGACTGCAGTGGGCTCCGAGTCACATCAGCTGGTATCATCATACAAGGATGTAAAGATTTCTTAAAAATATTTGAACTATTTAAATGATTTACTGTGGCTAAGAGTCTCATCACCATCCTGTGCTTGAAGTCTTCTATAAATGTAAATGGAGTTTATCCCTCATATTTTTAAAGCCTTTCCCAGACCATCTGTCTGTCTTTCTCATCAAGATAGTAACTATGCAGCATTTTCTTTCAGGCTCTTACTTTGTGTACTTTATTCATCAATCACACAAACAGAAAGGAGGTTGTAAATAAAGACAGGCAAATAAGACATAGTAGGCAAACACAATCAAATCTCTAATGAATCTGATAACAGCTAGAGCTACAGTAGTCCAAACATAGGGCTGGTGATGGGTAGAGTGCTTTCTGTTTATTTACTGCACTCTAAATATTTATTGTAATGTTGCTTCCTATAGCATTATATAATGTATTATGTAATATAGCATTATATAGTGTATATTTTATTAACCTCCAGTTTATACCTAAAAATAAAAAAAAGAGTAAGTAAATAAATAAATAAACAAATAAATAAATAAATAACATCAATGAAAACTTATTGAAGAACTGTCCAACACATTATTAAACCTAGGCAGATAGTTCTTAAAGTTTCCTTTGAGAAAAAAAAGGTGGTCGGAAAAAGTTAAAAGGAAAACTCACAGCAGTGATCAGAATTCACTTAAATGCTTGTTGAAGCTGCACTGTAAAAAATAGACAGGAAACAAAACATAGCTATGATTAATAGTGAAATTAAGAGCATTTCCATACACACACAGGATGATGAGAACTCACATGATTGGGACGAAACAGCTGTGTGTCAATAAGAAAGAAACTTCTTAGTGAGACTCATCAGAAAAAAGGCTTCGGATTATTAGGGAGCATAAAGAAAGGTCTGGAAAAATGTCATGTGGTCTAATGAGTCCAGATTGAACCTATTTGTGAATGATCCGGATAAGACGGGAAGCAGATGAAGCGATGCACCCATCATGCATAGTGTCCACTGTACAAGTCTCTGAAGGCAGTGTTATAATCTGGGGTTGCTTCAGCTGCTCTGGTCGAGATTCAGCAACGTTATGGGGCAATAAGATGAAGTCAGCTGACGACCTGAATGTACCAGAGTATCACATCTATGGAGGTTTTCTTCCCTGATGTCATCCTATTGTAGGACTCAGAATGTAAAAGAGTGGTTCTGGTAGAATGAGGAATCATTTTCACACATGAATTGTATAACACGTTGTGTTCAATAATCAACGCTAAAGATGGAAATATTGAATATTAGACTTTTATGTGGTTGTTTTTTTGCATACAACATCCCTGAGGTTTAGATTTTGAGATTTTGCATAACACTTAGAACCCCTTAATGCTCTGTAGTCATTTAATTACTATGCTATTTACAAAATGGCCAACACACAGCTAAAGGAACATAAACCATTATGTGTATCAGACACAAAAGAACAGACTTTAAAGGCCTTTTAAAAGAAGTTTGAATCTGTCTGAAACACAAACCAAATGTAGTGTAGCCATATGCCTCTGTGCGCACCTTCTGATGTGGTTCAGTTAAACAAATCTCAATGCATCCCCAAGACACACACACACACACACACATTCCTTGACCAAAAAAATAAACAAACGAAAAAAGAGTTGCATATAAATATTTTGCTCAACTGCATTTATTTATTTATTTCTATTTATTTTAGTTAGTTAGTTAGCTAGTTAGTTTTTTTTTAACTAATTAAAAGTTTTTTTTAATTTGCATTGAAATATATTTTTATTACATTAATAAAAAAATCAAAATTTAAAAAATTAAAAAAATTAAAAGAATTACCTCCAAACTTTTATTTAGCAAATGAGTAAAAACATCTCAAATGGTCTATCTGATATTACTAAGTAAATTAATTAAAATTATTCTGAAATAATTCATGAGCATTATAATTTTGGATTTATATATATATACACTACCGTTCAAAAGTTTGGGGTCACTTTCTAACTCCATGATCGTTCCTGATTTTTATTTCTTTCTACATTGTAAAGGAATGCTGAAGGCGTCCATTCATTAATCTCCTTTGAACAGTTAATTGTGAGATGTTTCTGCTACTTGTGAAATCCCCAGTATTGTTGTAGAATGTAGAAAATAAATCACTAAACAAAAACAAAGAAAATTGCAAGTCACCCCAAACTTTTGAACAGCAGTGTATATATATATATATATATATATATATATATAAACTTTTAAAACATCTTAGAAAGTGAAATATTCTTGAATCTAGCCAAACCTTTTATTATATCTTTTATTTCTTAAAATGTGATTACAACAAACCAAATATAACATTATTAATATTATTTCTAGTGAAATGTTACTAAAATTGGCTTGCTCTAGTGGCAGATAAGTTTGCTCATTTTTAGGAATGTATTTTTGAAAGCAGCTTTGCTGGATTCAAGAATATTTCACTTGCTAAGATGTCATTTTGTGCAGTGTATCTCTGTGAAAGGAATGATGCAAGAGTAAGAAGCAAGAGTACTCTTAAGGACACGCACTGTTGTCATTGTTTTACCTCTGTTACCTGTTTTAACTCTTGTGTTACTAATAGAAAAACCATAGTAGCCACTGTATGATATCACCCTTATTTGTAAACTGTACTTTTCTTTTTTCCTGTAGTTACAGTAAGTGAAGCCTCTCTGAATAGATAACAATGTGTTCAGAGACTTTCGTAGCTCATACTGCTCTGTTGTTAGACCTTTTGTTCAGGACACTGTTTCATTTTTGGCTCTTGAAGTGGGAGTGAGTAAGTGGGGGAGTGATAGAGTACAGACGCTGCTCACAGATAGCATGGCTTGTTTGTTAATGCATCATGAGCTGTCATGTTTCAACATTTCACAATCTGGTTTCGGGGTTGTGATGTACAGTTGAGATCATGTGGAATTTGTTGAAAATTGGTGTCTGCTAAATGGACCAAGAGTCAGCAAGTTTTTTTTTTTTTGGTGGGGGGGGGGGGTTAAGGAAAAAAAAAGCTTGCATATGCATTTTTGTAATTGGAATTTTGGATTTGGTTTATAATGTACTGCAGTATAAATTTATTTATTTATTTATTTATTTATTTTTGATGAACGTCTTGGCTTGTTTTTTATTTGGGTTTCCTGTATTACCCACAATGGCGTTTGACTTCCAGGTGATTCCAGTGGTATATTTAACCCTTGGTTAATCTCTATGTAAAGATAGCGATGCAGCAGAGCTTTAATCTTTTAGTCAGTCCAGCTGCTTGTTCTGCCCTCATGCTGTAGTTCACTAACTAGCCAAGCTGACTCAGTGTCATTACTCAGCACAAATGCGTCATATAGTTGCACTGCATTCTGGGACATTAGGTCCAAATGCATTAACATCTCCATATGTTTCTTTCTTATTAATATATGTTGAAGACGATGACTGAGAAAAGACTTTGTTTTTCAGAGCTAATAGAAAGACCTGAGTGTTATTCTATTAATATTAATATCTCCTTTGCATGATGCCTCCAACCAACCAACCAACCAACCAAGATATTACCGCCAGAATAATGATGTGTCCAACAGATCACACACATTTTAACACAAATATATTCCATGCGTTCTGGCCTGGATGAAGATAGATCACACAGATAACTTAGAACTGTACGTCTCCTTCCTTGCTGAGTTGATAGAGCATTCAGCAAAGTCTTCAGCGTGGCATCTGCTCTTAAATGCACGTGCGTATTGAACAGAGCTCAGAAGGACTGTGTCTGCCGTCACAGCGCGACGAAGAAGTGGATAATTGTTTTTATAGTGGCCACAGTTGTGCTGATGTGGTGCATTTCCAGCCCAGCCCTCCACACAGCAGGAAACGAAAGATTAAATGACTCATTAACTCGATCGAGGAGCACTTTCGAGTGCCTGGCGCCTCTCTCTGCCAGATGGCGTTAACAACCGCTGCTTTTAAGGGGAGCACAGATAGTTTGGTCACTGTTTAAAGCTGGACCAAACGCACCTTCTCCGTCGAGGATTTGCCATTGTCCTCCAGGGAGTCGTGCAACGTGAAAAGCAGACGCTGGAGTTTTACTGAGCTCATGAGGACACTGAAGTTTTGAGACAGTGTGGAAATTGTCTGACTGCTTCGTGACTAGGGTTTGGAGAAATCATCATGTGTGCTATCTAAGCTGCTCCACCCGTCATGTTCTTGTATCGCTTCTCAAATAGTTCTGAACACATATGTGCTTGGATTGGATCCACGAGTCAATTACCAAATTGTATTAATGAGTCAATTACCAAATTTTAAACAGAATACAGTCGGAGTTTGAATATGATTAAGTGTGATGATCAAAGTGTAACCAAAAAAAAAACAATAAATAAAAAAACAGTTGAAAATCATACACTGCAGTAAAGATATACTGTACGATCAAACACTATTAATAAATGGCCAAGGCTTTGCAATGATTAAGTGAGCTTGGTTGGAAACGCCAGCTAGAATTTATGTGATAGAGAGCTCACTGCAAGGCCAAAAGTCTGAGAGCATTCTATCTGATTTAACACAACAAAATTCATTACAAAATGCATTATGAAAACAACCTGACAAGCGATAAGTAGAATCTTTGGAATACGTGCATGGATTTCAGAGTTTCATAATAGGTCCCATTTTCTGCTTTAAATGGGACCTATTATGCAAAATTCCCATTTTTAGACATTCTGATGGCTCTCCTGTGTGTGTGTGCATGTGTACAAAAAAAAAACCATGAGAGAAAACATTCCCTGCTGTTTGTCCTTTTACTATTTTTATACAAGCTAAGGTTTGAACAAGCAAATCAGATCCCTCCACACACCCCCTATTGTGACTTCATATAGAAAGACAATGTCCGCGGGCTCAATGCGCAACTCAGTCATTCTCTTGGGGTGCATTTTTAAAAGCTACGGTACAGTACATAAGGCTAGGCTATTAGGTAGCAGCTAACTGCTAACGGCTAACCTACAGTGGTGATCTTTACCTCTTAGGAAGGGCTAGGGTAGCTGTACAAGGTCCCAAACATGGTCTTTTCTGGTTCCTGGCTTCTGATTCGCTATGAAAAGGCACTTCCATAGAGGGAGATGTTTTGAAAAAAAGATTGAAAAAGAAGACAAAAATCAAGCAGGATCTGAGTTGACCTCCAAGAGTTATGCAAACTTGTTTGAAAAGAAGCATAATAAAGTAAGTGACCTTTAAAGAAAGTGTACACTTCACAGCTGGCATGGACTCTACAAGTCAGTGCAAAACCTCACTTTAGATCGAATCCATCAGAGAGTGATCCGAACACTTGTTTTTTTTTATAGAAGAGATTAGACATGAGGAAAATCTGACCTTTTGTACAAATCAGTTAATAAGGTCAATTTCACACCTTTACTAGACCTGGAAATATTGCAGACACTTAAAAATTACAGGGAATTAATGGGAATCATTATTTGATCTGACACGCCAACACAGTCGATATGGAAAGTAGTATTTATTTCATAATTACACTATAGTGAAGGACATACTGTCTACTTCTTGCAGCTAATCTTAGTGAGTGCTAGAAATGACATGTTCAGATTTGAAAACATTGCAAGCGGCTTTAAATCAGAAAGTCTTTTCAAACAGCTGCTCATCTGGTGATTAATGCCATAATTAAAAGATTTGGAAAAAAACAAGTCTGGATTCACAGCAATGGACTTATTTTATATAGAAATGCTACAAAATGTAAATAGGTTTAACGTACAGTAATTGTTCAATCAGTGTAGCTTTTGCTGCAATATAATTCTCAATGTATTTTTAAAACTAGCACTACATTTATTTTATTGGCTTGATTCACTCGACATATAAAAAAAGTTTAATATTTTATATACATACATCATCATATAACCATAAAACGGTTCATCTCAAATGGTAAGACACTGCGCAGATATGTTTCCAGGAAGTCAGATCTACTAGACTGATCTACAACACAGAGTTTCCTGTGGCAGGGCACCTCCCCTATAGAGCTCATCCTGTATTTCATTTCTATGACTTCCAAACTGTCACTGCATCCACCCCAGGCCTCCTGACCCGCCGTGACCCCGTGTACCTAAATCACAAACGACTGACAGTCCTTCCCATCAGAGAGAACGCTGAGAGATTAACTGAACACATGCAATTGCTCCACGAGAACTTCTCATACTTTGGCTCTGCACGTTGTTGTAGCTTTCAACATCAACAGTCACGCACGTATATATGTTTTATACACCGAGCCTGAAGAGGCAGATGAAAAACCCATGTCTCTGTCATGCTGTAGGGGGCATTTATTTATTTCGTTATTAACCATTAATAGTCCATTAACAGGAAACATGGCTGCAAATCAATACTGATCATTCAGTGAAACATTCCTCCCCATGATAGCAGCGTTCTCGTCCAGGAGGACTCCACCTCCATCCCTGGCTTAACGAACAGTTTAATGAGAATGAAATGATGCAATATATTTGTGTATTATGAATTTACAGTACACTCACTACATCCCAAACCATTCGAACACTGAAGAGATACAGTATGTGCTCACAACCATCAGCTTTAAAACACTTACTCGGGGAATTTCGCTTGAAAGAACGATGCTGACTTTTCCTCAAATTTGTCACCTATTTGTAAATAAAGTTTCATTTTACATTTGTTTAATTTAAAACAAAATTCTGTTGATTTAAATATGTTTGACGTTTTTATTTTTAATGTTTTTCTAAAAATTCTTTAATCGTTATTTTTTCTGTTTTTTTCTCTGTTACGTTACCTCCTAGCATTGTTTTTTTTTAGATTGTAAATTGTTCATGAACACTGTTACAAGTTTATAAGATAATTTCTTTTTTTATATACACCCTCCATCTTTTGTGATTTTGATTACGATCTTAATTATGATTTTGATTATGATTTGTTATTTGTCTTTTATTTTGTCCCTTTATGTCTTTATTATATTATTATATATTATCATAATTAATAATTTAGATTCTTCTAAGTTTGTTTGATTTAGTTTGTGCTTAAACTTTGCCATTTCTCTGTAAAGCAGCAAGAGTATAAGAAAGACACTTTATAAATAAAACTATTACTACTACTACTACTACTAATAGTAATAATAATAATAATAATAATGGTAGTAATAGTAATAATAACTGCTTACTGGAAATGTAAAAAAAAATTTGTACATTTCCAGTAAGCACTTATTTGTTGAAATATGTTTTGCCAAATACCACTGAAGCGTGTTGAACTAATATATCTGACAGACGCCAGTGCGTGCCTGTGCCATGCACCGCGTACACTTGCTGTATGGAAGTGAATGTTTTCCACATTAATAATAAGTTAGCGCAGGTCTGCTCCATCTGCAGGGACGCTTGCGGGTCTTGTGCAGGAAACTCAGGGTGTTATTTCATCGCTCTGTTGTGCTTGGCACCCTGACATTCCCCTCCTGCAACAAACACCACATCTGTAACTAATAAAGCTGTTTCTGTTACACCGGGAGGCCTTCGCTGTGAAACTCGAGAAACATACATGAAACTGTTCTCAGGTTTAAAATGAACATAATATACTGGTAAAAAACGAGACCTATTATTGCTGCAATTAAAATGGATCATGGCCTGAAATGTGATCAGTTAACAGCAGCTTGATATGTGGCTGGAATAGTTAGGACTGTCACTGGTGTGCCGGGTGGAGAGGAGAAGCGTAGGGTATGTTAATAGTAAGATTCTTTAATTCTTTCAATATTGTGTTTTTGATATTGAGGCTTTTGTTACAGTGTTCAGTGATGTTCAGGTTCTCTATACAGCTGCTCAAGTCTGCTCTCTTGTGGCCTTTATCAGTAACATGTTAGACAAATAAGTAGATAAATTACACATTGAAGACAAGTAAAAAGTAAATAAATAGCACAGTAGAAGGAGTAGAATTTTGATTGTATTATTATTATTATTATTGTTGTTGTTGTTGTTGTATTATTATCAGTATCGGTAATTGTAGTAGTTATACTAGTAGTAGTTTTGATTGTATTGTTGTTGTTATTATTCATACAATCAGAGGTTATAAACATGGATTTTTTTTTTTTACAAAATTATAACCCAGTCACAATAATTAATTTTAAAAAAACAAAACCTTAATAACAGTGCTAAAATATCGCAAGATAAAATTCCATCACTCTGTGACACCTATTTGGAATAAACAACGTTGTGAGTCTTTCAGCTGCTCCCATCGAGGCGTCGCCAAAGCGGACCATCTGTATCTACGGACTCAGCTTGGCACTTCCACATGTCAGGCGAGAAACCTACCACTGAGCCACCAATGCCGATGTAATAAACAATAGGAAATATTTGTTTTTTATTTGTTCCCCATAACCCCCACCCCCACACGCAGGTATCAAATCAGTGACATGAACAAAGCTGTTTGATCGTATGAAGTATAAAAATAGAACAATCAAAAAAATATGAAATCATGTCATATGAAATCATTCTACAACTTACTTTTTATTATAACAAGAAGAAGACAGAGATGAAGAAAAAGAAATGACCAACAAATTGAGCAATAACATTAATAATAAAGAATAAAAACTATAATATACACACAGATGAGTGTTTCAGTCAGACATTGAGCCACTTCATGTAGTTTGTGCCATCTCTGTGCCACCTGGGCAGCTCTGGCCCCTCGAGCCATGACTTCACAAGACCTCTGTGTGTGCTGTGGTGTCTGGCAGTGGATACTTTGGGTGCTGTGGGTTGCAGAGTGGGGCCTTTGTGGATTGGACTTGTTTGTCCAGTGCATCCAATGGGTGCTCAATCAGATTAGTATCTGGGGAGTCTGGATGCCAGGTCTTAGACTCGTTGCCTGCTTGGCCTTGTGCACGGCAGGCTGTGATGCACTGTGTGTTCAGATTCATTTCCATCATAGCCAGCATATTTTTTTGTCAGTTGTGCTGCATTGGCTTTTCTGTTGGACAGGCTGGACTTTGGTCCCTATGGGCATGGGTGAGCCTTGTGTGCCCATGATCTTGTCATTAGTTTACTGACATATAATTGATAATCAGTGTTAAAGTCTTAATGTGTTAATGTTATATGGTGTTCATTTTATGGCTGATATAACGTTTTGCCTCACGCCTAATGTGTCTGGTGTCTGATTTTCAAAAGGTCTTACTGTATATGTGAATCAAAAACAAAATTTTTGAGCTTGATTTTAAAGGGCATCAGACTAATGTTTACTGATCTGAGTGATCTAATTAAACCTTAAATTACAATCATTACGAAAAGGGCAATGCCACAATGAGTAACATGTTTAGTCCAATTAAACCTTAAGTGACAGACAATGCTGCACATTTTTTTTTTCCACATTTTATATTATGTCCTTTAATGAGACGTCTTTAAAACAGAGCTTCAGGCTCACAGTAAACATGTTGGATTTTCTCACAAGTTTCCACAGTCTGGACCCCCGGTGACCTGTTTGTTTAGGTGTGTACTGATTAGAAGCTCACACGCTGAGTTCCAGCCTCCACAGAGTCTGAAATGTGACAAATATCTCTCCGTGCCTGTCTCTGCTCGCCCTCTGTCTCTCTTCCACACATCACCTGAACCTCGAAACACTTAACGGAGCAGTTATCCGAGCATGCTTTGTAGCATGCTGTACTTCATTAGAGCGGCTCATATAATCCATAAATAAACTGTCGTCTTTTTTCCAGCAACTGCGTCCACATGGACGGCCCCTTCCATAAACACTGTACATGTTTACTGTTGGTTCTTACTACCTGGAGGGGGGAGACTGTGAAAGGCTAAGCGCAGGTTCTTGACGGTGCACATTTCAATGTTTCAAAGCCTGTTCTCACCATAAACATCATAAAGCATAAGCGTTGCATAGTGTCTCATTTCACAAAAAATGACATAAACATGAGATGTAGAGGTTTTAATGAGAAGACATTGGTCTGAAGGGGTTTCTGACTGGGCGTTTGGGGCCACTTTTTATGACCCATGACTATGGTAATGATCGCTCTTTCTCTCGGACGATGATTGACATTTTTGTTGTCCTCTTTTATAGGAGACGGCAAGGCCTCAGAACTGCGGTGGAAAAGTGATCGGCCGGATGCACCCCATGGATGCAGCATCCAGTTTGCAAACGTAGCCTCTTACAACCTTGAAAACCATAAAACCATAAACACAGCAATGGAGAACCTGGCAGTGGAATCGAATGAGACTTTGTCACTAAAGTGCAACATGACCGGCAGCCACAAATTCATCTTCACATTTGTTCCCGTCGTCTATGCTTGCAATTTCGTAATTGGGATAGTGGGGAACAGCATGGTGGTGGCTGTTATCTACCGCTACATGAAGCTGAAGACCGTAGCCAATGTGTTTGTGCTCAATTTGGCTGTATCGGATCTTACCTTTCTCGTCACGTTGCCCATGTGGGCCACGTTTACTGCCCTGGGTTACAACTGGCCATTTGGAAGTTTCCTGTGCAAGGCCAGTGCAGGCCTGGCTATCTTCAATCTCTACACTAGTATATTCTTCCTGACAGCGCTCAGCGTGGATCGATACTTGGCCATCGTTCACCCAGTGGGTTCACGGCAGCGGCGCACGCTGCTCTACGCCCGTCTTACCTGCGTGCTGCTGTGGGTATTTGCCTTTGTTCTGAGCATGCCTACTGCTCTAAGCAGGGACACCATGATGGTCAAGGATCACCCCGCCACACTCTGTGGAATCTTGCAGCGAGCAGATCACAAGCAGCTCAACCTTCTGGCGTCTCTCAGCATCCTTAAGAGTGTTCTAGGGTTCCTGGTGCCCTTCCTCATCATCATCACCTGTGACTGTCTGATGGGTTGCGCCCTGTTGAAAGCCAAAGGCTTGCTGAGGAAGAGCGCACGTTCCCGAGAAGACGAGACTCTGCGCATGCTAGTTGCTGCAGTCCTGGCCTTCTTCGTATGCTGGGCTCCTCACCAGATCTTCCACTTTATGGAGCTTCTGGCAATGCTAGGGGTGGTGAAAGACTGCCACGTCCTGGACGTCATCGACACGGCCATGCCCTTCAGCGTATGCCTGGCTTACTTTAACAGTTGCGTCAACCCCATCCTATATGGTTTCGTGGGCCACAATTTTCGCAAGAACCTCCTGAGGCTGCTGCACTGTGAGGGGGGTTCTGTTGTAAGAAACTCCAGTATCAGTACCAAGATGACTGCAATGTCCACCAGAGCTTCTCAAGTGCTGCATTTGTCCAGTAAGAAAAGTTCTGAGCGTAATGCTAACACAGTGGAAGAGCCAAAGACCTAGTTCAATCAGAACACCGGGAAGGTCGTCTTTCGTGTTTCATCTCATTAGCATTTGGAAGATCTTTATTAAATTACAAAGACAGATCTTAAGATACAGTAAAGGTTACAAGGAAACCCTAACTGAATCATGAAGTTTGAATTAAGTGTTTTGCTTTAATCCAGAAATGAGTTACAATCCAACACATGCCTTGATGAATGTATGGAAGTATTTATTGAAGGTTAATAGTATTATAGTGAGAGTGAGATGTGTTGAGCTGTTTGTTCCTGGGTTAAGGTGTCCATGTCCCATAAGCAAACTTGGAACTTAGATATGAGTTTAAACACATGTCAAGCACCATATATACGCTTTTTCCTTATATCCCTTGGTCAAAAAGAAAAAAAAATTGTGAGGAATGGAAAAAAAATTGAGCAGGTAGCAAAGGCTTTTAACTTCGTTTGCAGTGTTGCTAAGAGTATGATTGTCATAAAATTCTAAACTTTCAGCACTTGTAACAAAATATTAAATAAAATGGCATTTAAGATCAAGTATGATCTCGGTGGAGGAAAAAAAGAAAAAAGAAAGAAATCAGGGAAATTATGCTTGTCTGCTGGTCTAATGGGATTTTACTGTCATATCTGGCAACCCTGGTGACAGCGCATAAGTCATACTCATCAGGTTTACTTACATGTATGAAGTTCAAGATATTATACAGAGATTTTGTGACATCAAAAAACATAAGCTGAAGTTGATTGCAAGACAAAAGATTGTGGTTGTATGAAGTTGATTCTCTTATTCTCTTATTATCGAGCTCACACTAGTCAGAACATCTTACACATTCCTTGACCCATGCTTGACCCACCCATAACAGCACTGTTTCCATGACAACTAAGACAGTTAAGAGCAGCTACTGTACATTAGTCTTAAATATTCAAAATGAACCTTCCTGAACCCTCTCGCACATCTATTAAAGA
This sequence comes from Clarias laeviceps, assembly GCA_030014305.1. Taxonomy (NCBI): domain Eukaryota; kingdom Metazoa; phylum Chordata; class Actinopteri; order Siluriformes; family Clariidae; genus Clarias; species Clarias laeviceps. Next base: position 31,986,037 of record JAQMYJ010000033.1, on the reverse strand, counting down.
GTTATCTCGAATTCCAGTAGATCTTTGTCTATTTTTAATGCAAGGTTATGTACGTGCGTGGTAACGAATGCCCTTCTATCAGTGTTATTACTGTATCAAAGTTGGCTAGCCTGTTGGGAAAACAAATGTTTGCAATGTCCAGAATATTTTACTTTCTAGATATGCAAGCAAGCAGTCGCCTAGTGCAAAGGTTCTCAAATTTTTACAGTCAGGAATCACTTTTACAAGAAAAACATGAACAATATTTAGGTATGTCATTTAAATAGGAACAATAATATTGAGGAGCTAGAAAGTTTTTATTGCTAGTCATATGACCTGATTTAACAAAACCTTGACATGATTTATTGTTATAATAATTATCATAATTGTGGGTTGTGGTTATGAAAATAAGGGAAAATCACAGACTGCCTTTACTCCACAAACCCCATTCTGAGAATTATAGGTCTAGAATGTTCTTATAAAATGACCTCAAATAATAATAGGGAGTTTTGGACATATTCGAAAATCCATCAGGATTTTAAACATCAAATGGATAGCCTGTACAGTATGTACTACATTTATAGCTTTATTGGTCTTAAAATCTTTTTTTTTACTTGTTAACTCCACCTCCATCCATTATTCCTTCTAAGAACATATACTGTAGCAGCCAAGATCAGCAGTTCATCAATCTTATTTCAGCAGCTAGTTAACCTTGAAGAGAAAGAGTGAAGAGCGATTGCACTATACACAGTAGTAAAGTCCGGGTCCAAAAGGTTAAGATATACAGCAAAAAATAAAGTTTTTTTATTTTAACTGACATGACAAATACCTTCTTTTTTTGGCATATCATGTGCTATGATTATAGATCCAAGCAATTTACAAGTTTGTGATACAAGTATAAACACTGACTTATCCATTCAGAAGAAGAAGAAAAAGAAAATTGTCTATTTTTCTATTTTTCTATTTATAAGTCAATTTCTCCATAATAATATATCTTACAGCAAATTATGCAGTTATGTCCTGAAAGTAATGCAAAGTCAAGTAAACATGTGCAATTTGTGCTCATAAAAAAGTTATGCCCAATTTTGCCTAAATTTTGGTACAGTCCAAAATTTAGTAAAATATATTAAATATAAAAATATGTATCTAGTAATTCCTATTATAAGATTACAATACTAATATAAGTTTATTAAGCCACTTTAATAGAACTGTTTTATTTTACAAATATCAAGTTTGGAATTGGCCTGCTTAGTACTGGCAGATGTTTTTTTAATTATTATTATTATTGTAAACATTTACTGTATTTCTAGAACGATCATCTGAATGATCTTATATTTGATTTAGAATCTCATAATAAAAAATCAGTACTCTAAATATTTTACTACCTAAGGTATGACATGTTGCTGTATATCTTTGAACAACAGCTCTCTTGGTATAGTTCTTCTGGTTGCCTCTTTTTTTCTAAAGATCATGTTTTGTTCCTTAAAGCAATATCATCTGGCGATGCTGCACTGGATCCTGCTATGCTTGCGTTTTTCAGCAGTAAAGATGAGGACATCTGTAACTTGCTTGAGGGACATAAAAAGAACTGAAGAGTCTTTTTTTCCCAGGCATTTTTTCCTCAATGCATTTTTGTTTAAATCATCTTGACTAAATAATCACACAATTCCAGTCATCTTTATTTATATTATATCTTGCAACATAATGATAAGTGTTTCTTACAGTTCTTTTCAGTGAAACTAAGACAACCATCCGACTTAAAAACTGGGATGCAGTGCAAAGGTAATGTAAAGTTAGTGCGGTGACCAATAGTTGATGCTTTAAATAAAAAAATAATAAATACCAAGTTATAAGCTTCTAAAGCACCTTAAACTTGAGAGTGAATTATTTTTATTGTAGCCCATAAGAACACAGGTGTCGCTGGTGTCACAACCACTTTAAATGTTCGTCATTCAGTTTTACTCTGGACTTTTACTCATGTAGTGGCTAACTGACATCTAATAAACATCCTGGTGCAGTCATGTGACTATCTGTGAATTTGTGTAACCGTGACATAATGGTGAATTGTCTGAGTAGCTCATGTGACAGGACTAGGTAATTGTAAAAAGCTGTTTTTTTTGTTACTGAAAGTAAGATTTTACATTCTACAGTACATTCATTTAACAATTTTAATAATTTAATAATATTACATATTTTATTTTTATCCTTTTCTGACTGCATTTCTTTAACAAATTGATATAAAACAAATTAAGAAGCTATTGCCACCAGTGGCGATTTCTTTAAGACTGCAACTGAAGCTCAGCTTCCCCTATAATGTCACAAAATGAATGGTCAAATGATGTACTATTGTATTAACATTTTATTGACTAAAATGCGTTAGAAAACGTTTATCTCAAAGACGAGTTCGTTCAGAATCAGTTAGATATAGCAGGTCGGCTGACTTGATTTTCTTCTCATACATTCCCG
>JAQMYJ010000033.1:31932896-31968949 GCA_030014305.1 Clarias laeviceps | reverse complement strand
ACACACACACACACACACACTCCTGCAGAATGTGCGTCCTAAGTGATCCCGTGTCTGAACCAAACGCAACACGTCGTGCTATAAAACCTTATATATTATATACACTATAAAACACTTTACTGCACAAATACCTTCCGCTAGTAAACAGGACAGAGAGAGTGGGCGTGCGCGAGAGGAATGACAAGGCAGGTCACGTGACACCGAGGGGTGACGCTATAACAGGCCAGCGCGTGCGAGTGTATAAATGCGTGGGTGCGCTCGCGGCGACTTCCCGGTGTGTGTGCGCGCGCGTGCATGTGAGCAGTGTGGAGGAACACAGACATGGCAGGTAGGTCCGAGAGGAGCGATATACAGCGGATATACTGTGTAACTGGAACAGTGTGAGAATGTTGTAGTGTCTGAGACGCGTTATGCGCATGCGTGTTTGCGCACTGGGTTTCTCTCGGCGTTATGTCTGTATTATTTCTACTTGCTTTAACCCTCGTAGCGTTTTATCCTGTGCAGGGTTTTGTCCCGAATGCCAACACTAGTGCACTTGGGTCGCGCTCCCGAGTGCAAGTTTTCAGTAATTGCATCATGTAGCATCCGTGCGAAATACGGAAGTGACGATTTCCGGTTATGGACGCGTCCTTCTGCACGTAGCCTTAACCTTAAACGGTTTAAGCGAGATGCATTTGCCAATTATTATCTTTATATATTTACCTTAATTTCTGTAGAAGTCATGACCTTGGGAGAAAAAGGGGTCACGTGATTAAGGACGCTACCTTACAGCCAGGTGTTCTGTCAATCCGTCCTACCAGTTTTTTTTTTTTTTTTTTTTGGGGATTGTTTCATTTATTTTATTTTCTGGCAGCATTTTGATATGAATATTTGTCCATCAGAATATGCCACCTCTAAATGATCTAATGACGTAACATTAGGGTTTGGGAAATCAGCAGTCACCTCTCGATACGATATCATGATACCTGGTGCCGATTCAATTGCGATTCTATGAAGGTCACGGTTTTATAAATGCAGTAAGTCCCCAACATATGAACGAGTTCCGTTCCGAGAGCTTGTCTGTACGTCCATGTTGTTTATAAGTTCAGCCAACTTTCATACTAACGCAATACACAGTATATTACAGTACAGCGTTCTTTAGAATCGTGCAGATGGTTGAACCATTCATGTTAAAAGAACAACCAATGTCTGCCATCTTTTCACCTCACTCCATTCGCTCAATTATTTTTACTTTTGTCACCACTGTTATTGTTTGGTCCTTCTTGGTACCAGTACCAGCTTCATTGCTGCCGCTTTTACGTTTGCTTCCAGACATCCTGAGCTGCACGCACGTGACCATGTACAGTATGTAGGACATGTGGTTAAACATGCATGAACATGTGTTCGTATCTTTAAAGATTTGTAGCTTGAATGTGAGAGTTTAACGTTTAACTTCAAGTAAAATCAAACAAAAAGCTATTTTGTGAGCTGCACGTACATCTACCATGATCATCATTCCTAAACAAATTTGGCAAATAAACCACTCCTACAGAATTGTTTATATCTGAAGATGATCAGCCGATCACCGGTAATGGCCAATCAAACTAAAAGCCAACCAGTTCTGGTCAATTGATTGGTTCATCTCCATTATAAATGTCAATGTTTTAACAAAAAAAAAAAAGATTTTGGAGACAGTGTGGCGATTCATAACTGAATCTATCCTAACCTGCCCCCTCTCTACAAAACATGCTCTGTTGTTGTAGTACATTTACCCCTCTTTTTGAATTTTTTTTTTTTTTTTTTTTTTTTGCAATAGGATGGTGCAACTCTTTCAATTTGTTATTGTAGCCATTTTATTATTATTTTTTTAAAACAAGGCAGCACAAATTTGTACAGAACGTTTGTTCTTGCATGGCTGTTCTCTTAGTAGTATATCTGTGCTCACTAACCCTACTGTCTGATAACATTTCAAATGTTGCTTATTATTCAAAAGAATTTAATGACACAAAGCCTTTTTTTTTTATATATTTCACGTGCAACATTTGTCTTAAGTGAGTTTTGGCACCTTACAAAATGTTTTATGTCTGTTCCACACCGGTTTGTCAAAGATTGCAAAAAGAATGGTGTGGTTGTTTTTATTTAAATAAAAAAAAAAAAAATCCATTTAGTTAGCTATTGTGAAACATCCTTGAAGCAAATCGTTTCCACTTGTGTTAAAACAGCGGCAAGTGGCCACTTTAGCAGTCTCCCCATTTCCTTTCTTCAAGAATTTTTCTTTTTTGGTGAGAAACCACAGAATGTAAACTATAATTTGAAGACTTTCACCATTATGGAAAAAAATCTCTGTAAATAATAAGCACATCTTTAAAGATGTGGAGTTACTTAACTTGATCTTAATCTTTAAATACCTTTTTGTAGTTTTTTTTTTTTTTCTTTTAATTGGTGTTTAATTGTTAGATGACGCAGATTGTTCGCCACAGAAATTGCTTTGAATTCGACATTGTTATAGAAACAATAACAGAAAGGCATTAATAAACTTGATTTTCCTTTTTATGTTATAGAAAATTTTAGTGTTCCACTGGAATTAAACTTCATTAAGTTTAATGAAACCTTTTTTTTTTTTTTTTTTCCCCCCCCTCAATTAAAAAAAATTCTATACTGTGCACACCATCATAACTGAACATTCCTCACAAAAGTCTTGGTCCACGCATCCACATTCTACCATCTCCATGTTAGTGCTGTCCTAAAAATTGGGAGATTATTTAAGTCATAATTTCTCATTGTACATATCTGATGCTTTCTCTTTGTGTAGGTCTGAGCCTGTCTGGTACAGTAAGTCCATGCGTATACAGTGCGTGGGTATAAAAAGCTACTTGATGAAGGTTGTGTGTGGTGGGAATTTCATCTGAAAATCATTTGTCTAATGCAAGACCGTTAGGTGTGTTGTGTGAACATTATTTCCTCAGTGGACCAGATTATTCTGTCATGCTGACTAGGTGATCAGAAAAAAAAAATCTGAGTTAAGTAAATTTTCTAAAGTCATATTTATATAATTTTTTTTATTGCATAGTTTCTCCTCAGGAATTGTACTTAAAAGGTTAAAACGCAGTATCTTAAATAAGTTTGAATTAGCCACTGTAAAAGTACTATAAAAGTACTTTGATTAAGTTTACTAGCTCTTTCAGCTGATTTTATAGCTTCTGGCTTTATTCCTCCTTTTGTTTTGATCAATGCTGACCGCGTCACAGGTCCTCTAATCATTATCTCCTGATCAAGGGCACTTCTTGGTGTGTGGAACAAGGGATCCTACACCCTACATGGTGCACTAGCTATCTATTTTACACTATTTAGGATTCAACCCCAGACCAATTAGTTAGCTCAGGCAATTATAAAACATGACCATAGAAGACATGATGAGAAACAAGAGTTTATTCTCCTCATCTTTTGGCTGCATAATGCCAGTAAGAATCTAAAACTCGCTTTCATTGCTGTTGCACTAAATGTTGGTTTCCAGTTTAACGTCCGTTCTGCCAGTCAAGGAAGGATGTGTCTTGGAGCAAAATTACTAGTTAAATAAACTATCTGTTGGTAAATGGTGTTTGTAGAACTGTTGTATAAAGCAATATGTGATTGGGAGTGCTGTTATACTGAATATCAGCCTGGCTGTGATATCGACGACTGCATCACGGCTTTGCTAGCGTTCAGCACAAGTGAGATATTGCTTAATTATGACACAATAGAAGTGTCTGATTTTAAAGAAATTATAATAATTTGTTGAAATACTTGTACTAATTAATTTATCTTGACACAACCTCAAAGAGAACAAACACCCGGTAGTGAGACATTTTCTCTACTCCACTTCTGCTAACACCTGTTTTTTTTTTTTTTTTTAAGTAACTCCAATTTTCAGAGTATAATGTTTCGGGGCTTTTTTTTTTTCTTTCTTTTCATGACGCTCAGTGTTCCTGAAAATAATCTGATTAAAAAAGATTCGTAACTAATCCTTTGATCTGTTTATTCCTGAGTTAAGTGGATTACACCGTCCACTCCAGTCAGATCTTCTAATGCTAAAGATGTACATGAGTGTTTTATTGCAATTAATCTATAAATCAAATTTCCCTGTATGATGTTGGAAACTTTTTTTTTTTTTTTAGAAAAACTTTTTAAACAATTTAACTCCAGTTTGTGATTCTTTGGCGAGACAGTCAGCAGTTGAGTATTGGATGTCGAATGACTTCGTCTTGCTCGCTTACTGTAGCGGTGAAATCACTCGTGTGTCTTGTTGCTTTTCCATATTAACTGTAGATCGTATGCTACATTATTTACACTGATCTATTATAGTGAAAGCCACTCCTGCGAACACACCATGGTAACACTGTTCAAGAGCCTTTGGGCGCTTTTGGTGTAACACAATGCCTGCATTGGATATTGGCGTCGTGGTCATATGTTAATGTAGTACATGTTGGGGTCTTTTTATTCATTTAATTAAATTTTTTTTATAAATGCTGTTGAATTCTAGAGATGTTCCGATACCATTTTTCCCCTCCCGATTCCGATACTTGGGCTCAGGGTATTGGCCGATACTGAGTACTGATCCGATACCCACTTCTGAAAAAGAACTTCAAATGCAGCCACAATTCTAACACTGTAAACTGAAAGTTATTTTATTATTTTTACAACATAACTGTATAAAAACAGTGGATCAAATAAATCTAGGAATATAAAAAAATATATATAAATATAAGAATCTCTAAAGCTTAAAGTCCACAAAAATTGTTAAATAAATGGCATTTTAGGAAAATGGTATCGGATCGGTACGTGGACTCAAATGCTCGCCGATGCCAGATTTTTTTTTTTTTGTGGTATCGGCAGCATTTCCGATACTAGTATTGGTATCGGAACAACCCTATCGAATTCTGGACGTTGCAAGATTTTATCCAATTTATATCAATGTTGGGATTTCTATAGTAATGAATAATTCTAGTTGGATTTCCTACATAATCGTAATCCAAATGGATTTTACATCAGGAATTTCCAATATCTGTGCTTTGTAACAGTCCCAAATAATGCTGTGTTGCATATTGCAGGTTCCTGATTTCTCATCTAAAAGCCAAAAATAGATAATTACGTGAAACTCCCAATACGCCTGCAGGTAGTATAGCAGTAGTGGCGAAAGTGAAATAAAAACGAAACCATATTAACTGAAACACTTTTAAGAATATTTGTGAGCCTGTTTGAGTTTGGATTGGCTCTAACGTTTTTTTTTTTTTTTTTTTTTCGATTCCAGGTCTTGACGCCTTAGAGGATTATCATATGATCTGACACGGAGCATAAAATGTAGTGAGACAAGTAATCTTAAATACTGAAATCACGTTATCTAAACCGGGCTTTAGTCTTGTAGTGCGAGATAGGAAGTGAAAGTTTGAAATCCCCAGCGTTACTCCTGATCGTGATCTGCTCATGCCGGTACTGTCTGTATTACTGCAGTAGTTAGAAAGAGGCGTCTTCAGAGTGGTGTTCAGTTTCTGTTGATGCACAATGTAGGGGAGGACTAATGCATTATTCATACTGTGAAGATATACAGTAGGAGGTGTGGAGGAAATGCAATATGTACTGTATGACGATAAGCTGAAGGTATGCTTATGAATAAATGGTAAAAAAATTCAGAATATTCCCTTGTCACATGACCCTGAGAGAAACTCTGCACCTATTGTGATCCTGATGAGAATAAAGGCTGCTAACCCGTCTAGGAATCCACTATTCTTTTAGAGTTAAAATGTACACTGGACACTTTGTGTTCCTCAGGCTTATCAGGAGATCCTTGTGTATTTAGAGTCTAATAGTTTTAGCAATAACCTTCTGAAAGCTGGAACCGAATGTTGCCTTATTGCATTATGTAACGATTTTCTCTCCTACAGCTATTACAAAGCTCTGTATTAGACACAAGTGAGCCTTTTGCTTAGTCCCCAGCGTGACGTGATATTGCGTATGGAAAACTGGCACGTTTGGACTGCCTTTAGTCGTGGAAAAACATTCACACTGACTGATTTCATTAAAGAAATTGCAATATGTTGGTAACTCAGACAAGTCTTGTGCTGTTTAAATATACTGTGTTCAAACCGTTTGTTTTCCAGACCAGGCATTCGTCACTTTGGCCACGAACGATAATTACGCTAAAGGAGCAGTGGTGCTCGGGAAGTCCCTGAGGAACCAGAACACTTCCAAGAAGCTGGTGGTGCTCATCGGACCCCACGTGTCAGAACTGTCCAGGTACGCATCAGTCACTGGGTTGGATTTGTGTTGAGAGATGATTCCATGGAATGTGGAAAGCTGTTCCCGCATCATATTTCCAGAACCAGAAGATTAAATCTGATTGGCTGGGAAGTTACAAAGCAAAAATTGTCTGGGTTGTGTATCAAATTCGGAAAATGGACATCGCAATAAATGAAGCTCATCCTGTAGATGTTTCATGGTTTATCATGTCAGTTATGTATAGGCTGCAAAGTGGTGGTCTTTAGCTTTAACATACTTTGTGTTTAAACCTGATGTTGACATGAGAAGGTGGAGGATTGGTTTGGTCTGCTTGGGTAACATCCTGTTTCCTGTGAATTTTTTTATAGATATAGATACAGAGGCCTTGTTGACCAATGATTCATCATGTATAGTTGTGAAAAGCAACAGAAAACCCACCATTCAACCAAATAAGCATTTCACCAGATGGGTATTGCGTAATATCCCGATGGCCGCTTGAGATGGTTCACGTTTTCAAGGAGTGATGTTCATGAGGCTTTGTATAGAATCCTGCTTTAGTAAGACTATAAATACTGAACTGTACTCAACTATAATGTTGCCACCAACTGTGTGGATGTACGTTTTCTAGGAATATTCTTTAGCATGTTGTTATACAAGCTGATTTTCAAAGTTTAAATACAACCAGTTTGTTCTGGCTGCATTCACTGCATGTGTAGAGTTGTGTTGCTCAAATGGTGCCTCAAGTGTCTGGTTCCCATGTGTGTTTATTGCACTGGAGTGTAGACTAGTGACGGACTTTGATTCGTAGTGATAAAAATAGAATGGTGTCCATGGCTATGCCTTCTGCATATGGTGTCTACACGTTACACTGGTGTAGGAATACCAGTATAGTCCTGGGGGGAGTGAAGAAGGTTTGCTAGGAGAGTTCACCAGTACGAAGATTACAGAAAGTACTGCATCATTAGCATTTTGTGTGATTGGGCGTCACTGCTGAGTTTAACAGTAACAGAACTGCCTGTCTGATGATTGAGTAACTGTTGCTGATGGAAGACTGAACGTATAATCTAGAGTTGAACAATTTAAAGGAAATTCCATTTAACTCCATATGGTTGGGTGGCGCATTGGTGTCATGGTTGGCACTGTGGCCCTGGCAAACCTCCGGGGTAGAGGGTTCGGTTTCCACCTCGGGTCTGTGCAGAGTTTGCATGTTCTCCCTGTGCTTGGTGGGTTTCCTCTGGGAACTTTGGTTTCCTCCTACAGTCCAAAGACGTGCAGATCAGCAGTATAATAAATTCATTAAATAAATATGAATAGTTATTTAATTACAAAATATGGATGATAGCAAAAGTTACTGTAGCTACAGTGCCAGAATGTCGCTTGCATACAGTATCACCTAATTTTACCAGATTTGGCTCATGTTTACAGTAGGATCTGCTTTATGGTGTGTAAGGATGAAGAGCTAAAAGCTTTACACACTTTAAGACCTGAATGCTGAAGCTGGTTATAGAACCTTCAACTAGGTCATAATTATAGTTGGATCAGTTCACGATGATATTTATTTAAATTGTCAATGGAGGAAAAAAAAAAAAACACCTGAACATGAAATAATACAGGTCAACATTTCAGGTATGTTTTTCATTGGCACACTTGCACATCTAGTGTTAAGTTGACATGTGCATGGAGTCAGCTCAAATGTAAGAGTAATTTTTATGTAGAAAACACAATTTTAGGTTAAAAAAAAGTTTTTTTTTTTTAAATGAAGACACCAGGTTGCAGTAGCTGATTTGTTGATTCTTGATTGTTTTCCAAATCAAGGGAATTTGTATAGCGAGCCACGTCGAATGGGTGAGTAATTAATAAAGCCACTCTTGGTGTCAGTGAGTTCTTTAAGGCGGGTTGTTGGAGAGTATTGAGACGGAGCCAACAGTAGTGAATGTGAGAGCCAGTTCTGGTACGTATCCGGCATCTCCTTTTAGTCCGCAGTAGTATTCAGACCCGAGAGCCGGTTCTGCTACAGCGCCGAGTCAGGAGTTTCTGTTCCAGATTTTAGTGCAGTTGGTGTTTCATTTTCAGTTAGTTGCTCCATTTAGTCAATTACGTTGAATTTTCTTTGTCATTTTTCCGTTGCAGATCTGATTCCTATGTAACATCCTGTGTAATTTTCATAATCGGCGTCCCTTTGGTTTTTCTTGGTGAATTATGCTTTGCTGCAGTTTGACAAACAATATGGGGCTTGCCAACGTTGTAACCCTGTTCACCTTTACTTGACCTTCACAACGACTGATCTCTATTTAATAATCTAATCCACCTTAAACCCCGCATAAGCCTTTCTCCTGATCTTAATCTGAGGATTACAGAGCATTCATTAGTCAGTTTACCAACACGCAGATCACCTTTGCGCTAGGAATTTAAAGTGAAATTTTATCTTTTTTTTTTTTATCTATTTTTTATATATATATAATATATGCACTACACCACCACGAAGCTCAATGTTTTTGATTGAAAACATAATTTACAGAAAAGTAGAAAATGTTGGTCGTTAGAAATTCTTCAGCGTTTTTTTTTTTGTTTGTTTTGTTTGTTTTTAAATTAAATGCAAACCTGCAGTTTTCAATCAGTGAGTTTATTTTCAAATAATAGGTTGTGTTGTAGCTATGAACCATCTGCAAATTGGTCTCCTCCCAGAATTGTGCCTTGTGTTTAAGATCCGCGCACTTTGTCTCTTTCCACCTCCACCGTCTTGATTTTGGTTCAAACACGTCCAGTACATCTGTTGCGGTTGCAAAAACATGATCTCGCACACTGTTAGGGTAAACATGCAGGAAGTGGGTGTGAAAAGGAAAGTGAATAAGCATTTGGACATATTAAGGTGTGTGTGAGAGGAAGAGTTGTTTAATGTCAGCATGGAGTATGCAATCAAATCAGGACTTCCAAGCCGTTTCACATGCGTTTGATGTTCGTGTGATGGTTATTTGTCTCCACTCAGAATTATATTTCTATAAAATCCAGTCATCTGTAGTGGAACATCAGATCTGCCAACGTTTATGTATATTACCCAAGTATGCTAGTAGCCCAAGCTGCGATAAAATAGCAGGGTTGTGTCAGGAAGTGCATCCGGCGTAAAGACCTGTGCCAAGTTCTGCTGTGGCGACGCCTCAATGGGAGCAGCCGAAAGACTGACCGCCCACGTGTTCTTGTACAGTACATCAACTTATTGTTCACAGCGATGCCGGTTATTAACAACCCCTGTCCAATTAAACAGGAGATGAGCCGATGGGCACGTGAACCTGGAATTAATTGCACGAGTGGTTTGAACCAGCCAATTTCTCTCTGGCGTTTCTGGGAAGCTCCACCCTTTTCCTGTCTCATGCTTTTTTAGACCTACAGGTTTCCTCACTTACTGCTGCAGTAAAGAGAGAAATTTTCAGTTAGTTGTTGGGGAAAATTCATTCAAGTGTTTGCAACTTGGCCAGCTTTCAACAAATCCTTTATGGCTAAAATTTCAAAATTTGGCTAAAATTTCCAGGTGCATGCATTAGTCAGATGAACCTTTTATTGTTTAAAAAAAAAAGTAACATTTTGAATTTAGGAGAAATATTGTTTGCTTTAATAACTCAAATAAAACATTGTTAATGCTTTGGTTAAATAACATTTTAAGAAATCAGTATTTGGTAGAATAATAACCCTGATTTGCAATTACAGCTTTTATGCGTTTTTGGCTCTCCACCAGTTTCTCACATTGCTGTTGGGCATCTTTTATTTACACCCTTTTTGCAAAAAAGCAAAAAAAAGGGTTTGTGGCCGTCCATCATCCTCATGAGATTCCAGAAGTTTTTTCTGGAGTAAATTGTTTTAAATGTGGTTTTTTTTTTTTTTTTTTTGATGTTCTGTATAATCAAACCTGCCTGCACCATGAACAGAGAGAAGAGACACAAGCAGGCGTGGTATTACACCCAGTCTCAATGTTTAATCACAGCGCTTTATTTATTAGAAAACCTGATTTATTGTGTGCGAGATTATCACTGTAAATAAGGGTAGGTTTCCAGTTATGATGTTGACCCAGTTTGATTTCGTCGTCTTCAGGGCAGTGCTTCAGACGCTGTACGATGAGGTCAGGCTGGTGGACGTGATGGACAGTGGGGACACGGCGCACCTGGCCATGATGCAGAGACCAGACCTGGGCGTGACCTTCACTAAGCTCCACTGCTGGAAGCTCACACACTACTCCAAATGTGTGTTTATGGATGCAGACACTATGGTGAGAGCCGGAGCGGCACGTCGCTGTCTGAAAACAGAGGGTTGGGTTTCTGGCACGGAGTTCATGAACGTTGCGTGAGACGTGTTTGTGGAATGTCGTACATCCTATAGCCGGGAGCGACAGGGCGAGTGCTATTAGTCGGAAGGTTAATCATTAGGAGAGATGAAACGTTAAATACTCCCTGGGTGTGTTAATTAGGCATGAAGTTGGACATCTTGTTTTATAAAAATACTAAAAGACTGATCACCTGTAAGTTACTTCCTAATTGTGTAGAAATTATAAAAGGCAGATTTTTAAAGTAGTAGTAGAAGTAAATGTTTTGCCAATTTAAAAAAAAGTATGAAAGCTGTGTGGTATTTAAGTCTTTAGATTTATTTTTTTCCCCCTCTACAAGTGCTTCATCTTAAAATAAATAAATTACTCCTATTTGTTTATTCTAAAATATCTGAAGAGCATTACTAATGGTTGACACTTGGTTTCATGAGTGTTGGAAAAGCACTGTGTTCTTGTACTGCTGTATGTATAATAATACTGGAATACTAATTGTGCTTGCTCTGCATTATGGGATAATAATCTTATCAATATTCAAATGCATTGCATGCTATAGTAATTAAAATTCAAATCTGGTAACTTTACATCTCCCTCCTTATAAAAGTTGCATGTGCTATAAAAAAAAAATAATAATAAAAATCCTGTTTTATCTACTGATGTATTTATCATTACTTTGTAATGTGTGGTGTTTAGGCGGTTGCGAACATCGATGAGCTTTTTGACAGAGAGGAGTTATCGGCGGCTCCGGATCCCGGATGGCCCGACTGCTTCAACTCCGGCGTGTTCGTCTTCCGGCCCTCCAATGAGACCTACGGCAAACTCCTGGAGTACTGTACAGAGCACGGCAGCTTCGACGGCAAGTAACGTTCACCGTCTTTCCCGCCTTTAAATATTTAAGAGTGTGTTAGGAAGAGAGAAGCTTTGGTTTGGGTTTCGATCCGTTATTACACCCTTAAACTGTTCTGCTTAGAAATAAATACGTCTTTTAGTGCTGCGGTTTCTCGCTCGGATGCCTTTTTTTTTATTTTATTTTTTTTTATATTACTCCGACAGCTGAGCTTAGATTTGCAATATCTCAAGTTATGCAATATGTTTTTGTGAGTAATTCTGCTGCGTGTACAGGTTGTACACAACGTTCCAGAAACACCTGCGTAAAACAAACATGACGTCTGGATGCGTGTACACATTTCTGTTTTGTGTATAGAAGGTGTTAAAATCCCCCAACTGTGCTGAATAAAGAGCAGCTTTTCTGTGCCCATGTCCAGTCTTGGCTCGTGCCCATCTTCTCCCCGCGGCGTGGGCGTGGTGGTTCTGAATGGACCCATTCTCCCTGTGGACTGAGCTTCTCAAACGCCGTTCTACATTCCTGCCATCTGTCCAAGCAGAAATCTCTCGGATAGACAGTTTTTAAAGCTTGGTGACCGGACACATTTCTTTTCTAAAGCTGACGGGTGAAATAACGCCTGTCCTGTTTCATTATGCCTAATGAGTGATGTTTTTTCCTCCCTCAACAAATGTTGCATAACACAACGACTCCCAGGTTGTATCCATGACTCAGTGTTCGTGCTCAACACGGGGGAACTTGGCACAGGGGCCGTGCGCAGACAAAAAGCCTTTTCACATGCTTTCTTTACTGTTCGGCTGTATTTAATGTACTTGCTTGTCTAAAAGGGTCCCTTGATGACCCTCTTATCAGCACTAGTGTTAACAGACGAGTGCTGAACAGGCAGTTGTGCACACTGACCTGCTGTTACATTAGGTACGATGCTGACGGGGATAAGTGTCTTGTTTGTTTTAAGTCTGGATTTTGAGCTGTCTGGAACTAACAGGCCTGTATCGTGATGGGTTTTACTGAGTCGCGGAGCTCGGCATTATGGGAGCTTAATCATTCAGAGCTTTAAAAGCTTGCAAGTTGAGCAGGACTTGCTTGAAATATTTAGTTTTCCTTTTAAGGAAGAGACCGCTCAGACACACTGCTGCTTTTGTGGACTAGTTTACATTTCCACAAACATTAGCTCAGACTAACCAACGTTTTGCTGGCTATGTTTATGAAGGAATGCAAAGTTTTAGATCCACTGTAGCAAAATGTGAATGATCAGTGTGTGTGCCATTTTACAGTCATAGCACTACGGCTCCCTCTGACCCCCGCTGCCCTCTCTTGACCTGTCTGACTCGACCTGGTGCCCCATTTCTAATTGGAGATCTCGTCACATGGAGGCCCATGTGGTCTGCTCATGATGCATGTGGTGAGACTTGGGTGACGGTTCCACTTTACCATGAGGTCGGTTCTGGCCTCGGGAGATGCCGACTGCAGTCACAAGTCCTCAGAACAGCAGTCACTCAGTAGTTGTGCCCGAGCTTGTACCTTGTACCAATAACGAATGTGGACTTTAGAGAGATGTTCAGTATGTTAATATGGTTATATTGAACTTCAATGCAGTTTAATTTTATTTGTATAGCACTTTTAACAATTATCGCAACGCAGCTTTACACAATCAAAAGAATTTAAGTTTGTATGAAATGTGTATGAATCAAAATGGTCAGATCGTCCCTGGTGAACAAGCCGAGGGCGACAGTGGCAAGGAAAATCTCCCTGAGACGGCAGTAGGAAGAAACCTTGAGAGGAACCGGACTCAATCAGGGAACCCATCCTCATCTGGGTGAAACGGCAGGAATTGATCTGCATTTATACTGTGCGTTAGGTGGCTTGTTTTTTCCTCCCTCAACGAATGTTGTATCCATGACTCGGAGCATAACAGTTGATGTTGGTTGATGTTAATATGGAGTCCAGGTAGTTATTGGAGACTCGGGTAGACTCGTAGGAAATTCCAGTCCTGAACTATCGAGCGACTGCAGCCAAGTCCTCAGAGAAACAGCTGATCACATCAGTCAAGGCCAGAATAGTCTTCATGGTAGACTGAAACCGTCTGGGGAACCAGACGCATCCCAAAGAGACAAACGAGTGACGAGATCTCCAACTTTCTATCTTCAACTTCCAGCCTCCTAACATGCAGTATGACTTCAGATCAATCCCTGCTATACGTTATCACCAAAATCAGGATGGCTTCCCTGTGGTTCCTCTCAAGGGTTCTTTCTACTGCCATCTTGGGGAGCTTTCAGGGACAATATAATTTGAGATGTACACATTCCATAATTTTTCTTTTTATCCTGTAAAGCTGCTATGCGACAATGATCAATGGTTAGAAGCGCTTTATAAATAAAATTTTTGTATTATAACCAATTAGGACTTGGGTTCCTCTTTTGCCTCTGAAACTGCTCTGACCCTTTGATGCGAGTGGTATCTACAGTAGCACTGAGATGTTGGCAGAAGATCATTTAAGTGCTGAAAGTTGCAAGGTATGGATCTTACTTGTTTATCCAGGGGATGTTTGTTTGGATTGAAATCCAGGGAATTTAGAGTTTAAAAGTGTTCTGCTACCTTTCTGTCATAGCCAGTATTTAGTTTTTATGGTGATTGAAGCCAATGAAGCATAATTCTGTGGGATTAGACCTTGCAGGAGTTGATGTGGACGAGCCTTGGGTGCCTGTGATCTTCTCACCATTTTACTGGTGTATATAATTGATAAAATGTTTAATTCACTTGATGGTGGTGTTCGTCAATGCTGCTTGAAATCGAGAGAATAAAGTCATGGACCACATTAAAATTCCTGTCTCATTGCTCTGAGCTCTGGGTTTCTGGGAGAGTGAAGCCTTTAACTTCATATCCAAGAAGTCTTGAAGTTGGATTTTTCCCCACTGGTGTGTAGTTAAGATTAGGGTTTACTTTGTTGTATTTCTGGTAGATTTCTGCATGATATAACCCATTACACTGGTATACTGGGGATTAATACCCCGGGTCCTGTAAACATCATTAGCTCGTACTTCAGAGGTTTTAACGAGGCTTTGCTTGTTGCCGTTTCAGAAGAGCTTGATGTTTGCTGCAGCATCTGGTACTGAACCTCGTTCCACTGGGAATGAAACACAGGCGGTCTAAAGGCATTTGGACCGTTATGATGATGGTGCTTTATTTTTAGTCGGGTTGGACTCTGGAATGTGAGACTTGACCTTGATTCGACCTTATGTAACAATCTCTATTCTCAGCTTGACTTGCTGTGGAATTTTTCTATTGAAGTATCAAATGCAATAAGATTCTAAACATAATCTTTTTTTTTTTTTTTTTTTTTTGTATACTATACAGCCAAAATAAAATCCAAGAACAAGACAGGTGTGTGAATTTAAAGACGTTGTGGTTGATGAGCAAGAAGCTGATTGTCCTGTTGGTTTTGCGTGTTGTGATTTATCTAATATACAGTAAGGCTGTGACCTGGAGGCGCATTTTATTTCTTCATTTCCTCCATTTGCTTATGGACACAAGCTCTTGCTGTTATCTTTTGCCAGACTTAAAGCAGCACCAGCTGGCAAGGTACATTCCTCCAAAGCCCTTTTCATCCTCTGAAAATGAAGACGCTGAGACTTGCTCGTGCTCAGGGGGATTTTCTGAGTCGTGTCACGCTGCTGATAGCGTGCCTATATTTAAACTGCAGGGTTCACTACGCTGAGTGAATTATTAGTTAAGAGGAACGCATGGGTACTAATCTCGGCTTAAGCTGCCATTACGCTTGTGGTATGGTCTCTGGCATCTTGCAGTCGAAGCCTTGTGCTGATTTTGAATGAGATATCTGTTGAATATGAATGGACAACATGGCCTCCTTGTTAAAGTTGCTAATTTTTGTTTTTGGTCTCTTGGGGACCTGGCGGTTTCAAAACCTGGGTATTTAGAAAAAATTTGTTTTTTTTGGAGAGCTGTAGTTTTTTTTTTTTTTTTTTAGACCAGAACGGATATAAACTGGTTTTGGAGATCTGGAAGCTTGTAGTGCCATGTTGGGTTGGAAATTTGGGAGCAGGGAGGTGGTGACAATGAAATCCACGGTGATTTTTTTTATTTATTTTTTTTTTTTTTTGCCAAACTAAAGCGGCACCTGGCAAGTTTTCAACCTGCATTCACTTTACAAGCCATGTCGCTTTCAATTCCGATATTTGGTCTGGTCAGATTTTTATGTCATGACTACGAGTGACTTACCTGACTCTAATGTGGATGTCTGTCCTCCATACACCTTTACCCAAGCCATCTAGATCAAACCAGGTCATTTGTGTAACTCATTCTTTTCAAACAATGGTTGTGACTCCCCACCCCCCCAAAAAAAATCTGTTTGGGATTTTATTCTTGAGGATAACATTCTGATCTGTCTCACATTAGGGCAAAAGTCACTTCAGGCTGGTAACGTCAACATCAACTGTAGGGATGGGAATCACCAGTGCCCCCAACCACCCACCCCAAAATCATGATTCCTACGTAGACAGTGATTCAATTTGTATTATGATTCTTTTAGCATCACAATTTTTTTTATATTTTTTATCCTTATTCAATATTAAATGTTTTGTACCTACCACATTGGCAGGCAGCACAGACTGTGTGAACACTTCAGAGCACCTGTAGGATCATGGAGGAACTGCAACACTATCACCTCAAATGCAAAGACATGTATATAAAGGAATTTTAAAAAAAAAAAACTGAGACGGTCAATACAAGAAGTGCAAAACGTAACCTAAAGGTATAGGAGGAGGATTTATGATCAGTTGGAATTGAAGGTGAAGGACGCTTGCATCATTGAGAGATCATGTAGGTGTTTCTTCTTTCAAAACATAATGGCCTAACAACTGTTTCCACATAGTGGATCTCGACAGGTTCAAAACTGAACATTTTTCCAGCCTGTCCTCCGTCCTCAGCTCTACATCTTCAACATTAAGCTTAAAGTTAATCTCACAAATTAAAAGGAGTTGAGCAAAAATGAAGACTTGTTGATGCAATCAGACTTCACTGATAATAAAGGTAGTAATGTTACAAACCTCCCCTTTAAGACATGCACAGAATATATGCAGTATGTGCACAAGAGCTTGGTTAAACCAGTACAATGTGACGTCCAATCAACTTGTTCCCATTATTATTAATAACTTGTATATCTTAAACATTCCAAAACGATAAACCCTCGTTACTAATTTGCCATCATGGTATAAGATGCTAATTTTGTACCTGATGTTATGCTAAAGTTTGCCCTCATGTCATTTGCTAAACATGTTGATTTTTTACTTAAAGTGGGTTTAACAACTCGTTCAGTGTTTATTCAGCCTTGTTCGGTTGTGTATCGTTTTTTTTAATTCTCAGTTACCCGAGTTTATCTCTGAGCTGAGCTCCGGTGGGACACAGCGGGTAAACGGAGTGAATGAGCTCTTTATGGAAACACGACCTTGGATAGAAACAATGTGCTTTTGGTGAACAGCCGGAAGCTGCCGATATGGTCACAAGTTGGCAAACCTGATCTGAACACGCTGTTGATTATGAACGTTTTTGATCTGTTTAAAGTCTTCAATCTCTAAAAAAAAAAAAAAAAAAAAAAAGATGCCAACCAAAACTTGGGTTTTAAATCGTTAGTTTTAATTTATTTTTTTTAAAGCAATTACGTTTTTGCCAGAGTTCTCCAGTTGCATTAAACAGATGAACCAACTTTTGAAGGAGTAACTTGTAGTCGCTGACCTGTGCCGTTAGTTAAATAATTCCAGGAGTATTACGGCACTTCATTCTTTTGTGATATGATGCATTGTCATGCCGGGAGTGTGTGCGTCAGAGTGCGGATAAACCGTAGCCATGAAGGGATGAAGTCAGCTGCAGTTCGAGTACGTGTGCCAAGAAAACATGCACGCCATCTGCCTGTACTGATCTAGATGTTCCGTGCTTCTTTCGTGGTCATGTTTTTTAAAAAGCTACAACGGGCTGTTGTAGATGTGGAGAAGATCCTCAAGACCCTGCCTGTAAAGGTCAACTGCTCGAAGCCTTTATCCAATCACTTACCCGTTTTTCTTTATTTTCACTTATAATTTATTAATAGCCATTAAACACTTTCGATCCTGTAATTGTAATTATAATGAACTTTTTCATCAACTCTTGTTCGGTGTGCTCTTGTCTGCTCTTCAGGTGGAGATCAGGGAGTTCTCAATGGTTACTTCAGCGACTGGGCTACAGCGGACATCAGAAAACACCTCCCGTTTATCTACAACATGAGCAGCATAGCAATCTACACTTACCTTCCTGCCTTTAAACAGTAAGTACAACATCTGGAACTTTAGTTTTTCTCGAGTTTGAGGATCAACATGTCCAGCTCGGAGTGTACGGTTACAAGAAGGGTCACATGGAGAACGGTGACGACGTTGTGGCGGGGTCATCAGGTTTCAGGTAGAGCCACGTGCACTCTGTTGGATGACTGGATGGAGACGAGCGAGAACGGCGGATATCAAATGTCCCCAGTATACGGCCGACTCTCCGCCTGCTGAAAATAGCTTGGCTAATTAAAGGCTCTCGGCTCGATGGGCTCGAGGAAGCGGGACAGCCCTTTAGCCCTCAAGGATCAAGGGCTTAGTCTAATTTCTATTTAAAAGGCCCGTCACCTTGTCCCTGGTGGAAACATGCACCCGCGGGCAGCCAATCAAATGACGCACTGCCTGGTTTGACTCCTTGGCTGGTCTGGGTGTTGTGTTCCTTATGCCACGGATTTGGACTGGGAAATTTTTGTCCTAGTGTTTAAATACAACTGATTGCAACCTGGGAAACCGATGAAGGATTTGGTGAAGGAACGTCCGACATTGGCAGCAGTTGGCGGTGTGGTGATTTCTGTGGTGCTGTAAACTGTTGAGAACATTTAACTGGAATCACCACCTCATTTTAGTTGAAGAATGGATCCATTACAAACTGACTACTTCATTCATGTGTATTAGGGTTGTAACAGAATATATATTTAAGGGGGACCTGTTTAATAAAAACAAATTAATTTAGCAAGACTTTATACAAACTTTGGAGAAACTTGTACCTTTTTTTTTTTTTTTTTAATTGATTAGGGTTGAAACAAGCCAATTAGATTTTCCGCTATTGTGATCTCAACTTGACTTGTTAATCAGGTCATGGGTCACTTGGACCGAACATGGTACATCAGGACTTTTGTCAGACTTGACAAAAGATTCACTTGGCTCCCTTTTATGTTGATGCAGGGTTTTTTTTTTAAAGGTCTGAAAATTGCTAAACTTTTAATGTGTGTTATTTGAGAATGAAGTTGATGTTTTTAAGGAAAAATAATCTGACCAAATTATAATTGTAGTCTAAAAACGACAACCCGCACCCTATAATCACATGACCATACGGAAGTCACTCAATTCCAACACCTTAAGCATAAGATTCTGTGAATTCAGGGCCGTGTGCTGGCTTCTGTCCCCTTGTCCACCACCAAATACAATGTGCTATGAATTTTTATTTATGAAACCAATCGCGTCGGCTTCACCAAATCCTCAGCGTCTCTTGGTTTGACGACTTACCATTTTAAGTAAATGTACTTCACTTTCACAATACTTTTTCTTCAAATGAAATCTTTATTTACAAAACCTAGTTAAATTCTAGACCGCTTGAACCACATCTGTTCCTCAGGTACGGAGCAAACGCTAAGGTGGTCCACTTCCTTGGAAAGACGAAGCCATGGAGCTACGCCTACGACCTCAATCAGAGGAGAGTGCAAGGGGACGTACAGGAAGCCTCATCGCACCCCGGGTATCTCCTGGATTGGTGGAGTCTTTACAGCAGCTGTGTGCTTCCGCTGAAGGAGGAACATTCTGAACAGCCTTTTATATTCAGCGTTCGGGTGAGTTTTTAAACGCCGTCAATGGCTGGACGACGCTGCAGAACCACCAGTTTGTTTGTTTTTTTCTACTAAACGTGGTTCACCCAGTAACTTGCTCAAGAGTCGTCCAGTCCTAGGAAGGAAAGGAGATAAAAGATCCCTGAAGGATTCCTCAGCTCAGTGTAGATCTAAGCTTTGCTCAAAATTTATACATTTCCACACCAAAGCAAATATTTCATCTCATTCTTTTCACATCAAAGCTGCGAAGATTTTATTTATTGCCGCCCTACAATTAGGTTTATCGTGTCTGAATTAAACGTGCCTCGAACAGCATTTGTATGTAATGCTACTATAGCACAGTGTAGTTGATCTTTTTTTCTTTTTTTAATGGGCGAATTCAACCAAGAGTAGCGCAGCTTTTCCAGAAAACACAAACCGCTTCCATCGTCCGCAAGAGTTTACATTTACTACATTTAGCAGATGTTCTACATCTGAGCAGTTGAGGGTTAAGGGCCTTGTTCAAGGGCCCAACAGTGGCATGACTACAACTTGAGTTTATGGGAGATTGGTCAGTACAACCTGAGGTGGGCAAAGTACTCAAATCCTGTACAGTGGGACCTTGGATTACGAGCATAATTCGTTCTGGAAGCGGCTCGTATGACAAAACACTTGTCAATCAAAGCAAATTTTCCCATAAGAAATAATGGAAACTCAAATTATTCTTTCCACAGCCCAAAAAATAAATACATAAAAATAATTAATACAAAATAAAGTAAGTAAAAAAACAAATTAACCTGCACTTTACCTTTAAAAAAAAGAAAAAAAAAAAAAAAAAGTTAAAATAAATCGTGTAAGACCAGTGAGAGACGAGCACTAAGACCCAGCAGGGGATAGAAAATACGTTGGCGCATGCGTATTACATGATACTCGGTACTCGTAAACCAAGTCTTGTTTGTTTTCCAAGTCAATTTATTTACAATCTTTGCTCGTCTTCCTCAATCTGAGGTTTCACTATATTTGAGTACAAGAGTAATATTTATAGTAAAAAGCAATTTCTCAACATCTCTCTCCTTCCTGATCGTGAATGTGCTGTTTTCATTGCTGTCTCGCTTCTGATTTCGAACATCTGTTGTGTTTATTGGGTGTGTCTCGAAAAAAAAAAACACAAAAAAAAACTCTTGTCTCTTGTAAAACTTGCAATTACAAGTCAACAGATGGTGAAATTCACACTATTAAAACTACACTGATACAGTTGTGCAACACGAAGCCATGTAGAGTAAAAGGCCAGACTTCGAGTGCAGTGAATGTAAAAAGTATCCTTTCAAAGTACAAATATGAAATATGTACTTACAGTAATAAAGTACATGTACCTCTAACCTTCCACCACTCAGTACAGCCCCACCTACTGGACTGGAGTGTGGGTCAGATGTAGTACAGGAAAGTGTCATTTGTATGGGATATGATTTTTTTAAAATCGGTAACACAAATTGCACAGTATTTAATGCTTTTTTTTTTTTTTTTTTTTGTAGTTTATACATAACTTTAAAACCTGCAAGAAATACAGCTACTTCAAATTAATAGGTCCTACTGACTCAAAAGGAAAGTCGCAATTCACAAAAATCTAACTGAATCAACAATCTTCCTTAGGATTGACAGCTCTATCAAGTGAAATGTTGTTGTATAAAGTGTAACTACACAAACACTGGTTGATGAATTATAACTATGCATAAATTATGACTAATCAATGGATATGAATTTTTAATACAGTATATAAATATTTAAACCTTTTTTAAATGGTGTTTATTGAAGGCGTCGCCAGTGCCGGGTCTTTTGTAACAGCATTAACTTTTATTTTTTATTTTTTTTATTTTATTTAAATTGCATATCTAAGACGTTCCTTTGGTGGAAAACTCGAGTAGTTTTCTCAAGAACAGCACACTTTTGTATTTTTATGTAGTAGAGGAAGTACAAACATGGGTACAGGGTAATGGAATCAAATTTTTATAGGCATTATATAAAAAAAAAATACAATGCCTATAAACGTGTTGCTTGTCCTGCAACAGTGTGCTCCAAAGTGTTGATTTGATGTTAATGTAATGATATCTGTGCATGGTGAAGAGCATGTTTTCACATTTCCTTGCTTGATCTTCCCTTACAGGAGGAGTCTCGCGCCCAGGCCCAGGCTCAGGCCCTGCCCGGGCCGCCTCCTCTCTCCTCAGCCGAGCGTAAACAGCGCTGGGAACAAGGCCAAGCCGACTACATGGGAGTGGACTCTTTCGACAGCATCGAGAAAAAGCTTGTTGCTTTCCTGAAATAAGAAGGGGTGGGGGTCGGGGGGGGTTGCAGGGGAAGGGAGCGACGTTTGTAAAAGAGATCCTTTACAGTTTGAGTGATGGTTTTGAAAAGTCAATGTAGGTCCCATGGCTGCAGTGCCATCCTGACTGGTTTTTCCTTCAGCTATGCAGAACCGTCACTGCAGCGTGCCACCAATTTTTTTTCTTTTCTTAAAACTTTTGTACACTGTGAAACTGGTATTCATTTTCTTCACAAAAAACAACAGATCTTTCTTTTACTTTATATTCCAGATAGGCATGTTTTTTCCTAAACCAAGCCGAATTCCGCTGTTTATACAGAGGAGATGACGCTTTAACAGCACAGATTTCCGACACGGCGTTGTTCTCGTTAGTACACCAGTGAAAAGTCTCTTGAGGCTGGGTCACATGACTCGCTCTCGTTCAGTAGTGACGTCTGTTCAAGCACTTTTTACTTAAAGCACTTAGACCTTAAAATTAGGATTTAATATATATTTTTGCTTCAAGTTCTTGCCTTGGTTTCGTCAGTGTTTATGGTCGCTCACAGGAAATCTGAGTTTTCATGCACGAGTCATTCTGGATGTCTACATTAGTCCATGTCCACGTAACCCGAGGTGAATCTGTCTTCACCTCAGCTGATGATGCTGCTGCTGTCCTCTCTGTCTCATTGCAAGTGTCTTACATTTTCATCTGCACAATAAACATTGGTGAGATTGTTAAATGTTGTCTCGACTCTACATAACCCCTCTTACTTTGTGGTGCCAAGTTCATACAAATGGGTGGAGCTCTAAAGTATTTTAGTACAGAAAGCACTTTTCTAACCATAAGCAGTTCCAGGATACCAAGTTTTTATTTTTCCAACCAAAAGGTAAACTTATGTTCAGAAACCAGGTAGGAAAATACACATAAATCAGTAACATGTAGAACCATAATTGGCAGCAATAACTTAAAAGTAAATCTTTTCTGTATGGGTTTTTATGATTTTGAAAAGAATTATGATTTTTTTTTTTTTTAAACGCTAAGCAGTAATAACATTAAAGCATTGATACCACAGAAAAGCCAATGCAGCACAAATCATCACAGTCTGGCCCTGAAAGGCACCAGAATTCCCTGTGCATGACCATATGGGACTTAACAAACACAAAGCCCAATGCTGCTGACCCGGCCTCCAAATTCCCCCGATCTCTATTCAGTTGAGTGCCCTTGGTATGTGCTGGACAAACACTTCCGATCCATGGAGGCTCCACCTTGCAACCCACAGAGCTTTGAAGGATCCTGGTGCCAACATTCTGAATTCAGACACCACAGCACCCCTCCAGAGGTCTTGAGTCATTCCCTGAGGATGGATCTGACCGGGGGGGGGGGGGCAATGCTGAGCTTAATATTTTGCATTGTAATGTTATGGCTGGTCAGTGTATAACTTTACTTTTGTCTTAATTGGTGTTCGACAGTTCTTTTAAAATTCTGCTACGTCATCCTAATGTGTGTGAGGTCCACGTTTTGACTCCACACTGGCAATCTTCTGACACTTACCAACCTGTCAATTTATAAACCATCCCCACAATAGAATTTTATATAATATATTAAATTTTTTTTTTTATTTTTTTTTATGGAGATGACCTTTGCCAAATTGAGCATAAACAGCTGCTTCTTGGAGCTCATGTTTAATTCCCTCCCTCAGCATGAATTAGAGACTCGGCCAGAACAGAAAAAACACAATGTTCTGCTTTTATAGAGATCAAATGATCAGCCTTTATTTATAAAGGCTGATCAGCTAACTCCTAGCTGTTAACTGCTGTTCTGAATATGGGTGTAGGAAGGGAGTACAGAATGTTTTCCACCTGGTTCTGAATATTGGTGTTTTTTTTTTTTTTTTTTTTTTTTTTTTTTTTTAAAGGAGTGAATGGATATCAATCTGTTCCATTTTATCATCACCTTACTATAATTGTTGACTTATAGATGTTGGTGAGAGCCACAGTCTCGTGAGTGTATAGTAAATAAGGATTTAAAAAAAAAAACTTATTTAATAGAGTTCTATATATGTACAAATGAATCATGTCTAAGGTGAGCTGTACTTGCTGCAAAAGTGTTTGCTTACTTTTATGAAGGGTGTTCAAGTCAAACCAGGACTTTTGATTGTATTGAATAACAGTTATGAGAGTAAAACCTCCCTTTGTCTATATAATCTCCTGCTACACTAATGCACTAATTATCCCAGTGTTTCACTTGTGCTTGGAAACCATCAAGGTAGAAAGTTTTCTCAGTATGTTGGAGCCATGATCAGATTGAATGCTTCACATCTGAAATGCTGGCCTCCCAGGAACTCCTTTAATAGCCCCTTCATTTAATTGATCACCAAAGATGTTCTGGTTTTGCAGAACAATGTACAACTTGTACTGCCTGCTTCAGTTCTGACCTCACTCCAAGCCATTTCCACATGTCTGGACTATTAGGGGAGTTCCTGGGAGGCCAGTGTTTCACACATGATGCATGGATCTGGCATACTGAGAAATCTTGATGGTACCAAAGCTCTAGTGAAACACTGCATTAGTGTCGCAGGGGATTATTTTATTCTGCACGATTAAAAGTCCTGTTTTTACTTGAACACCCCTTGGATTTCTTGTGTGCATTGACTCTCACATCTTAAGCAGTTCTGCAAATCCTCACATTCAACAACTTAAAATATAAATTCCTGTGTCTGGGTTATAGCGAGACACAAATATGAAATTTTCTTGGTGTTTAGGTCATCTAGAGTTTACTTTCTCTGCTGAAGACATTTTGTGTGTGGGGGGGGGGGTGGAGGGTGAATTATTTTGGAATTAATAATCCACCTCTGTGCTGTTCATTACAATCTATGGAGTGTGTCTGTAATCACCTTACTTTTATCTGGTTGGTCAAAATCTACAGGCTGGGCTCACTTCAAGCTTTATCATGCCTTTTTTTTTTTTTTTTTTTTTTATAAATAAGTAAATATACAATCGTTGGTGCTGTTGTGCTTAATTAAAAATAATATTAATAATCCCAAATAAATCCAAAAACATAATCCGAAACCCCTTTTTTTTTTTTGCACTCTTAATTTTAGTCATTTTGGAGCTTAGAAACCAAAAATGTACCAGTGTATCTTACAACATCCTTGCATGAAGATTGTAGATTTTGTGTGCTGTGATGTCACCATGCACAAATGGGTGGGGCTTATTTAATGGATAAGCCTTTAGGCACAAATGTTACTTTTTTTTTAATGAAAATCAGTCATTATCTGTATACTGCATGTAGACTTTCCCCCAAATGTGTTTATGATTCATTTATTTAAATGAATTTGATTAACACCCCAGGACACTCATTGAGTTTCCTCATACTGAAGATCCTTTTAACACGCATTACACTTCTATACCTGCAGTGTAATGATCTATAACACACTGTCCGGTCTCACCCAGAGGTTCCCTTTTTTTTTTCTAGGTTTCCTCTTCTTGTCTTTATTTTTTTCACTTTCACCTTGTTCCTTAAAGCTTTGTGATCATGTCTACTGTTAAAATCACTATCAATAAAACTGCTTTTCTTTTTTTCCTGTTATTAGAATATTTTTTATGTGTAAACTCTTGCATACACACACACACAGCTTACTGCTTGTAATCAGTTTGACTCTCCTAACAGCAAACAAGCAGTGAGTGTGTTTCTGTAGTAGTCGACCCATTTGTAATGGTCACATTGACACACCGAGTTTGACTCAACAGAATACAGTAACATGGGGAAATAACCGTGTGTGTCAGGTCATGGTGGTAGCAGTCGTAGTTACAAATAAAAATCCTTGAAAGAGGATGTGTGCAGCTATAGCGTGCATGTCCCCCCCCCCCCATGATTATTTGTTAATGTATTATTTGTTAATCCCAAGATTTATTCATTTTAAGATCAATTCAGTTGAATGTGATTTCTGTAACCGTCATGTTCATTGGTTTTCTAAGTCTTGGACTTGATCTACAGGATGGCCTCAATGACTGGATATCTTTACAGATCGCTGAATATTTCTTAATGTAGCCTATCGATATGATTTTACTGACTTCAGATCAGCACAAAGATAAAAGCACGAGATTTGCTTCTAGTCCATCTACTATTGTTAGATTAGAAAATATCCTGAGTCTAAAATACAAACTGAAATGTCTAAATCCAGAGTTCTGGGCCGCCCTGTATACGGTCTTTATCCAGTTTAAACTGTCTGTGTTTACTTTTTGTGGTATTTGTGAAAGCAATAAACCCTCTTTTATTACAATCTGTCTCTTGCTTTCATGATTCTTTAGTCATCTGATTTCAGTATTTTCCAGAGTTTTTGTATTTAAAGGTGCAGTAGATATGATTTCACAAGTTTAAGCATAAAGAGCTGAATAAGACTTCACTGGTGTGTGTTTTTTTTAAACATTTGAATCTGCCCCCCTTTTGCCCCTCTCATCAGCACAATGCAATGACTTACAGTAACTTCTGTAGTTAGTATACTACAGTAAATAGAGTTAACATTAGCAAAGATTGTCATGGCAGCCTGTTGGCGCACATTCTACTCCCCTACAACGATCCAAAATATCCATGTCATAATGATTTATGAGAGCGGTCACAAGTGCAGTCGTTCTCTTTATAATCACTTCTTACAAGCACTAAGCTTCAGTATTTCACATTTCATGTAATTCATAATCACATTAGGAGGTTGCGGAGTGTGTCTCTGTAAAATGACTGACAGGACCATCATGTAAATACTAACATGCATTCTGGACCATAAGGCAGTTTTTCCAAAGGGGTTTTCACAGATCACAGCTTAAATCAGCATTTTTTTAATCGCATTCTAATTATTTTCATAATTATATTCATATTATTATTATTATTATTATTGAATGACTATTGCATGTGACAATCAACATTAAAAAAAAAACATTAATTATTTTACAGTTTATCCATATTCATATAATAGTTATTATAATTATAATATATATATTATATGACTATTGCATTTTACATAACCAGAATTTTATTTAAATCACATCCTATTTATTTTCCTAATTATATTATATTCATAGTCATTCCTATTATTATTATTATTATTATTAAATAACTATTGCATTTAACATAAAAAATGTAATCACATTCTAATTATTTTCCAGCTTATTCATATTGATATTCATATTCTTATTCATATTCTTCTTCTTATTATTATTATTATTATTATTATTATTATTATTAAATGACTATATCACCTTTAACGAGTATACCTATAGACCCTGATCTAGTTTCTGTAAGAGATTCTGTGGATCTGCACAGACACAAACAGAAGTGTACATGTTGCCAATAGTAATTTGTACTTTATTGCCAACATGTACTGCACATGTATGATATTTAAATATTTTACAGAGAGGCGTCTTCCTCAATGAAACATAGGTTTGATATTTCACAGATGAACACATTCTATCTAGTGTCATTATTTAAGGATGTACAAGAATATTCTAGGAATTATTGTACGAATTGGAGAACGAACTTTCCAAAGTCCTAGAAGGATATTGCTGAACCGTCAACACCATCCAAGATGACTGAAACATCTGGGGAAGTTCATACAACACTGACAGTAGAAACCGTACCTATGTTTAATAGTGAAAATATAAAAAGCTATAATATTCTAGAGAGAATAAAGACTGGACTTTGGAGCGATGGAAAAAGGTCATGTGACCTGATGAGTCCAGATTGAGCCTATTCCAGAGGGATGGAGCCATCTGGGAAAGTATGTAAGCACATGAAGCGATGCACCCATCATGCATAGTGTCCACTGTACAAGCCTCTGGAGACAGTGTTATGATCTGGGTTTGCTCCAGTTGCTCAGGTCGAGACTCAGCAACGTTATGTGGCAATAAAATAAAGTCAGCTGACGACCTGAATGTACTGAACGACCAGGTTATCACATCTATGGAGATGGCACGGCCATATTCAATAACTCAGAGTGATACTAAGAGCATGAGGAATCATTTTCACACATGAATTGCACACCACATTGAGAGCTGTAATCAAAGCTAAAGGTCAAATGAAATATGAGAGTGTGTGATGTTACTGTTATTAATATTTGGCCAGGAAGTGTATCAAATTTTAAACCTGTTGACATAAATGCATTTATGTGTCTGTTGTATCCTGTATAAATATAACTTCATTTTCAGTAGTTTGGTATGTGAGAAGAGATCGGGGAAGATTTCCAAGGTTTCAAGATGAATATGTAAGAGAAACATAGCGAACGCAAAGACGTGGGAGGTCACAGTGTGTACCGCCATCTCCCTGTTTCCTGTTCTGACCTCCAATGCCAGTCTAAAAATACTAAAATGGCTGCATGTCCTCATTAAGAACCACACATGACACCCTACATACATAGAAGTCTCTAGTGACGTTTCATAATTATGCCTTCACAGATCATATAAAGTGATTGGTACTTGGCAGGTGAGCCATCCTGAAGCAGAACATTTGACTGAAGGACCATTTAGTCATTGCGTAAGTTAAATCAACTACCCTGGTACCTTAGTCTTCTACAAGTTTAAGAAATATTATCCATGAAGCACAGAGCGGTCAGTAAATCAGCTTACATTCTCAGGTTTAACAGTGCCTCACACTGGATATCAGCAGGACTGCAGAAACAACAGTGTGATGTTTACAAATTTTTACTGGTTCCAAATTAGAATTTAATTCTAATTCTAAAATTGTGAAAGTAATAGTAAACAAATGGGTTATTTTTAATATGAATAAATTAATTTGTGTATTATCAACACATTTTATGCCTCAGAGATCTTCTTCTTCTTACTATTATTATTATAATTAGTAGTAGTAGTAGTAGCAGCATTAATTGTATAATAATAATAATAATAATAATAATAATAATAATAATTTTATTTACGTATTTAGAATATTTAATATTAAATAATAAATAATAAAATATAGATGCAAGCAACAATGAGCGGGCCCAAGCACCTTGCACCATAGTGCTGATGTCTGATAGTGCTGATGTTATAGTGGGCCCCCTTGTTCTTCTAAGGATTATTGTTTATTTCCTGCATCTGGGGCTTTTAGGGGGGTCTTAACATGCTCAAAAAGTCATGGAAATCAGCACACAGGTTGGAATCTGCTGTCATGAGGATGCCTGAGCAGTTGGGCCCTGGGCATGATATTTTGCTGCATAGCTTCTACACACTTGCACATATGCATGTAAACCTGGTACACATTCAAAACTTATTGAGCTGAACAACTTTCGACAAAAAGTCGATTATTTTGGGTTGCTTGCAAAACACACCCAATAGATTTTGATATACTCCTCCTAGGGGATTCATACCATCGCCAACAAACCGGGCCGATGTGATCTCAAGTAACGGGTCACAAACGGGTCAGCCATAACGACGCCTTGCACACAAAACCCGGTACACATTCAGAGCTCATTGAACTCAACAACTTTTTCTTTGCATGCCATGAGCTCTACGCATCAGGAAGTCAGGTATATTGAGTCGTTTGCAAAATGCACCCAATGGAATTTGATTTGGTCCTCCTAGGGGATTTATATGATCGCCACCAATTATGTGGTGACATAATAAGTTTTTATTTTGAAGGTTGTAAAGACCAGCGGAAACCGGTACATGGACATACAGTAAAGTGGTTAATAACTTCCTGAACATCATATTGTGTGACATCATATTATGTGATATCACATTGAGTAACCTGGCACTATGATAATACTCAATGATGCATTTTTTCCTCAGCATCCAGGGCTTTTTTGAGGTCCTAAAATAAAATTCTTTCAATTCAATTAAATTAAAAAATTTTTGTATAGCACTTTTAACAGTTGACATTGTCGCAAAGCAGCTTTACACAATCAAAAGAATTATTTAAGTATGATAAGATTGTCCCTGATGAGCAAGCCGAGGACGACGGCGACAGTGGCAAGGACAAACTCCCTGAGATGGTAATAGGAAGAAACCTTGAGAGGAACCAGACTCAAGAGGGAACACATCCTCATTTGGGTGAAACGGATAGCAGGGATTGATGTTATTGGAGGCTCAGGTAGACTGACTTCAATTAAAAATGCCCTAATCATACCGGTACCGGTTTTGGTACAGTGGGGCAAAAAAGTATTTAGTCAGCCACCAATTGTGCAAGTTCTTCCACTTAAAAAGATGAGAGAGGCCTGTAATTTTCATCATAGCTATACCTCAACTATAAGAGACAAAATAAGAAACAAAAAAATCCAGAAAATCATATTGTAGAATTTTTAAATAATTTATTTGCAAATAAGGAAAATAAAGAAAATAAGGAAAATAAGTATTTGGTCAAAAACAAACAAGCAAGATTTCTGGCTCTCACAGACCTATAAGTTCTTTAAGAGGCTCCTATGTCACCCACTTGTTACCTGTATTAATGGCATCTGTTATCAGTTATCAGTATAAAAGACAGTCACACTCCAATTATCATTATTATTATTAATTACAATTATTAAAAATTATTATTACTTTTATGATAATTAATAACTTTTTTACTACTTAAATTATTATTATTATTATTATTATTATTATTTGTAGTAGTAGTAAATAATAATTTATATTTTTATGTAAATTATTATTATTATTATAAATTATTTAAACTTACTTAAATTTGAAATTTGCATTATTATTATTAGTAGTAGTAGTAGGAGGAGGAGGAGGAGGAGAAGAAGTAAATAATTATAATTACATTTTTATGTAAATAATAATTATTATTATTATCAATTATTTTTTACTTACTTAAATGTGAATTTTGCATTAGTAGTAGTAGTATTAGTAGAAGTAGTAAATAATAATGACTTTTTAATTTAATTACTTAAATGTGTATTATTATTAGTAATAGTAGTAGTAGAAGGTGTAGTAGTAAAAGTAGTAGTAGTAGTAAATAATAATAATTCCTTTTTTATTTAATTACTTAAATTATTATTATTATTATTATTATTATTATTATTATTATTATTATTATTATTATCATTATTATTAATATTATTATTATTACTCACAGTCGTAGTAATACTGTAATATTAATTACACAATAATAATAACTTACATTATTATAACTAAAATTATCATTATTATTCCTGATGTTCTTTGCCCGTAGGCCCCTGGTAAACCCGTGTCAGTGACCTGTTTATGAGATGTACAGCGCAGTTACAGGGATGAGTGCCAATCCGCTCCATCCTCCCTCTCTAGGCGGCCTACACGGGCGCGCATACAAAATGCACTGTGTGTGTGTGTGTGTGTGTGTGAGATGAGACGCGGCCCCGGGTCCTCCCCCTTTCTGTGTGTGTGTGTGTGTGTGTGTGTGTGAGTCAGACAGTAAGATGGCTCCCCGGCCGCTGGTTCGCGCTGCGCTGCTGGTCGCCGTGTCGGTTTTCCTCACGCTCTCTCTGGCCTTCGCGCTGCCCGTGGCTCTCACCTGGCTCGCGCAATGCGCGGGCTTTTCGGAGGAGGTGGGGGCTACGCACTGTCTCGCGCTGCTGTACGCGCTGTTCGTGCTGTGCGTGGCCATGCCGCGGATCCCGCGCGGGTCGGTCTCGGTAAGCGCCTCCGTGGCCCACGCGCTCTCTTATCGCTTATACAGAGATTAATTAATAAAAGAACTAAAGTAATGGGGGGAGGAGCTTGAAGTGTGTGTGTGGATACTACACTCCTTTTATTAAAAAGTAAGAGGGGCGTCCAAATCAAACCGAGACTAAGTGTTCCCTTTATTTCTTTGATCTGTGATAACGTGATGTTATCACGTCAACATTTTATCAGCACCTTGGTGAACCTGTGCCACAAAGAATTAAGGCAGTTCTGAACTCAGTACTAGAGAGGTCTACCTAATGATACCTCAGAACAGTTTTGGAGTGTGCAGTTAAGGGGAATCTAAAAGTTGGGTGGTTTTAATGTTAACATTTTTGGTATTAAGGCTGATTGGTGTATTAGCTCACTATATTTTTTCCCTAACTACCTACTTGCTAAAATACTTACCTACTGTACTTCCTTTTTTACCTAAATACTTACCTACTTATTGCCAACGAGATCATGCAGTGTAGAATATTATATGCTACACTATCTGAACTTGGACCTACTCGTTCTGGGACACTACTATTCCATTCACAATGGTGCTATTTTATTCTGGTGGCGGCAAACACAAAGCTCGATCACTATACCCATCCTGAAGAAAGGTGATAGCCGGGATTGCATTAACTATCATAGAATCAGCGTTCTCTTGATTGTTGCCAGTATTCATGAAGACCATCCAGTCTGCACTGCGGAAATATCATTAGCAGTCCAGCAGGGACATTAGAAAAAGAGGTGGTTCCATATAAGACCATCCAACTGCCAAGTGCACTCTGAGCAATTACCAACCCAATCTGGAT
This sequence comes from Clarias laeviceps, assembly GCA_030014305.1. Classification (NCBI taxonomy): domain Eukaryota; kingdom Metazoa; phylum Chordata; class Actinopteri; order Siluriformes; family Clariidae; genus Clarias; species Clarias laeviceps. The sequence goes on along the minus strand of JAQMYJ010000033.1, from coordinate 31,936,978 downwards.
CCATCGGGGTACGTCGTCTGTCCATTGATTTTCAATGCTGTGATTGACACCATCATTTGATGGCAAGAGTGCTGTTCAGTACGGCTGAAAAGCCTGAAGACAAGACCAAGATTTTAACAACTGACTGATCAAAGGTCCACCTCTCCAAGACAGCATGCAGCACTGAAGTTTACACAGTTATTGGACAAGAAGTTGTGTCATTTGCCTTCCTCAGATGGTGCCTTTGGAAGAACTCCAACATCACCATCAAGACTAAAATGCGCCTCTGATTTTACCAGTGCTCCTCGATGGTTCAGAAACTGGGTTGTGCCAATGCAAGTTAGGGACAAGATTGAGAGCTTCCAAATGAGATACTTGTATCAGACTCTGGGAACTTCCTTTCATTACCACATCCACAATGAAATAATTAGAGAGCGATGCAAGCATTTAGGTGGAGAGCCAACAGAGAGGACAGAGGTGGTTTGGTCACGTATACAGAATGAACAGATATGGAATGTAGAATCCAGACACCCTCCCTCAAGAAAAAACAAGGATAAAACACATCGAAGATAACCTGTGATGGAACTGATGGATAGATCATATCGATGCCCAAATGAAAACCAAGGACTGGAAGAAATGGAAGATCATCATGCGTGAAGGTCAAGATCCTCAGCAGTGAACCAGCTTCATCTAGGGGACAGATGATGATGATGATGACTTACTTACCTACTAAAATACATACCTACTTACTTATGAACTTGCATACACAGTGGCGTAGTGGTTAGCATCGAGGGTTCGATTCTCACCTTGGGTCTGTATGTTGGTGCTTTGTGGGTTTCCTTCCACGGTTCAAAGACATGCAGATTAGGTTGATTTGTCATTTCCAAATTACCCCAAGTCTCCAGGGATCGGCTCCAGGCCCCATGCGACCCTATATACAGGATAAAGCGGTTTCGAAGATGAGCAAGAACAGATGTACAAGAGTTCATGGTTTATACTCATGAGCCAAGATTTTTATTTTAATTTTTTCCCCCAAGCCAATATTTTTCCATGATGACAGTTTGAGAGGCCGTGTTGTAGCAGAACTCTGTGTGTGTGTGTGTGTGTGTGTGTGTGTGTGTGTGTGTGTGTGTGTGTCCGGGTCAGGGTCAGAGTCCATCACAGTTTGTTTGTTTTTCTAGCTTTAGTTACAGAGAGTTAAAGAGAAACGCTTATGAAATCAGTAACAAAGGTAACAATGAAGATTTATCAGTCTGTCTCTGGAAAACATGAGGGTTGGTGTTGGTGTGGGCGTGGTTTATTTGATGGACAAGCGATCAGGTCCCATATTTTCTGAGTGTTTTCTGTTTCACTCCTCCTCTGAACGCACTGTTTCAGTGTCTATGTAAATGAGCTACTGCTGAGCCACGCCCCTTCAGAGAACTGCAGAGCTGAAAACAAGCCAGGGGAGGGGCTTTTCTTATATGACATCACATTAGGGAGAAAATACATTATAGTTGACTTGTTTAAACCCCGGGTAATACAACAATGGAAAAAGGACAAAAATCAAGGATTTTTTTCCTATAAATATAAAAAAATATATACACAACTTTTCTTTTTTTTTCATGTTTTGTTTATTGTTCTCAATACATTTACATGTAGTGCATGTGATTTTATTTTCTATTTATAGCATCTTGATTGTTTAGGGATTCGCGGATTAAGTATTGGCACCTGAATACTGCTCCTACACTTGGTTAAACGCATCAGTTTTGATTTATATATGGGAAAAAAAATTATATGAAACTGTGTTAGAGAAGTAAAAGATTTAAATGTGCAGTGAAATGAGTCTAAATGAATCAGACAGGGAACTGCAAATTGAAGAACAACAGAGGAAAGTTACGTGAAGCTTTCGGTGAGTGACGGTTTGTGTGGTTTCCCCGCTGCAGGTTGAGGGGAAGGCGGTTTTCATTACTGGATGTGACAGCGGCTTCGGGCACGCTTTAGCCAAGCACCTTCATAACCTGGGCTTCACCGTGTTTGCTGGATGCTTCCTGAAGGTAACGTGTCGGAGACGTCACTTAGTGGTGTGGTGTGTGTGTGTGAGACTATAATAAGAGGAAGTGTGGAGAAGGTGTAAGAATGTTAACTGAAACTGTATTATCAGCTAGTTAGATCATTGTGGTTATAAAATGTGACTCAAACCAACACTATGAATAAACACTATGGGCGAAACTGTTATTCAGATTTTTTTTAAAACTATTTCCTGTAAAATCCCCAAAATACTACTGTCACAATGAGTCGAATATATCGTAAGAAAATGTTGTCAGGACGGAGGTGTGCAGCTTTAGCTTGAGAGACTGAAATAGAAAGTGTTGAGTGTGTGTGACTGTGTTGGCCTGTAGGATCAGGCTGGTGAGGGGGCGCTGGAGCTGGAGAACATGCACTCTGACAGACTGAAGGTGGTGCAGCTGGATGTGTGCAGTGACGAGCAGGTCTCTAAAGCCATGGAGTTCATCAGGGCCAACCTGGAAAACCTGGAGAAAGGTGGGGACGCACTTAAGAAAACTTTTTGCAAGATGTCTCTCTTGATAGAAATATTAGAAATTTACCAGCATACAGTACACACACTTCAACATGAAAAAAAATATATGCCTCTCTTCTGACAGTCACATGACAGCATCAACGATGAATGATGGTGCGACTACTGACATCTTTAGAGGAAACATGATACTATACTTTAACACATTGATGCCATAATTCAATTTAAGTCCTAAAAAAGGGTACAGATAAAGTGTGTATACATATTTTGGGCCCCTCTGTATACATGTAAAAAATTGAAAGGAAATCGTCGTTCTTCCTATTCTCATCGTTTGTCCCAAATTTTAACAATTGTAATTGTTTCTGTTGCTAAATATGCGAGAAGAGAGACAAAGAGAGAGAGCAAGGAAAATATCAACAAAATATACTTTTTAGGAATAGAGAAGTTCATTCTGCGTGCATCTACAAGTAGTCCTCAACTTACGAACGAGTTCCGTTCCGGGAGGACATTCGTAAGTCTGATTTGTTCTTAAGTCTGACAAAGCCACCGCTCACATTTTCTTCAGAAAATCTACCTCTCTAGTTGTAAATATCGGTATCTGGTGCACTGCAGTGTCTACTTTTTGTACAATACACGTGAGCTACAGGGGTTGGACAATGAAACTGAAACGCTTGGTTTTAGACCACAATAATTCATTAGTATGGTGTAGGGCCTCCTTTTGCGGCCAGTACAGCATCAGTTCGTCTTGTGAATGACAGATACAAGTCCTGCACAGAGGCCAGAGAGATTTTGAGCCATTCTTCTTGCAGTATAGTGGCCAGGTCACTATGTGATGCTGGTGGAGGAAAACGTTTCCTGACTCGCTCCTCCAAAACACCCCAAAGTGGCTCAATAATATTTAGATCTGGTGACTGTGCAGGCCATAGGAGATGTTCAACTTCACTTTCATGTTCATCAAACCACTCTGTCACCAGTCTGTCTTGCTGTGTGTATTGGTGCATTATCATCTTGATACATGGCACCGCCTTCAGGATACAATGTTTGAACCATTGGGTGCACATGGTCCTCCAGAATGGTTTGGTAGTCCTTGGCAGTGACGCGCACATCTAGCACAAGTATTGGGCCAAGGAAATGCCATGATATTGCTGCCCAAACCATCACTGATTCACCCCCCATGCTTCACTCTGGGCATGCAGCAGTCTGGGTGGTACGATCCTTTGGAGCTTCTCCACACCGTAACTCTCCCGGATGTGGGAAAGACAGTGAAGGTGTTTTATGTTTTTTGGATACAATCGGGGTTAGCACCAGGACATCCCTTTCAGACAGCTTCTCTCTTGCATCCAGTTACTCCTGTTGGATGTGGTTCGTCCTTCTTGGTGGTATGCTGACGTTAATCTGGATATTGTGGCTCTTGATACATCACAAAGACTTGCGAGACAGCGTGACGCGCACCAACAATTTGTCCTCTTATAAAATCTGATATGTCACCTAGGGCTGGGCGATACAGCAAAAAAAAATTATCACGATATAATGTTTCATATCATTCGGTATCGGTAATTATTGAATATTTATGAATGAAGACCAG
>JAQMYJ010000033.1:31906856-31932796 GCA_030014305.1 Clarias laeviceps | reverse complement strand
GTTGAGATTAAGGCAAGGCGCACGCTCAGTCTGCCAGCCGCATTTTAATAAAACTATAGCGCTTCATACCGAACATTTTTTTATCGTTATCGACAATGGTGTACCGTCAATAGATACCGATTTATTGCCCAGCCCATTTAATGTCACCCCTAATGTTGGGTGCATTGCAATATTTTAAGCAAAACTGTTCTATTTCTCTGCTAATTAAACCTTTACACTCTGCTCTTACTGGCCACCAGGCTGGTCAAATTTAGCCATGAAACCTGCAACACTAAATTGGCCAGTGTTTCAGTTTCATTGTCCAACAACATGTACTTCTGCAAAAAAAAAAAAAAAAGGAGAACTGCGGTCCGTTCATATCTCTGGAAATTTGTAACTTGGATGTTCCTAAGTCGGGGACTGCCTGTACTCTCAGGGTAGTTTTAACAGCAGCTCAGCTATTCTGTATGATTTCAAGGTAAAGAGCCTGATTAGGAGTGAAATGACTACATTAAGTACTCTGGAGTGAATCTGATGCTGAATGAAGAGTGGTTGGAACAGACGAGAGGGGAAATGAGGTCACTGCTGAGGTCTTAGTTTAAAACCTGATTGGTTACACAATCTCTGCGCATTTTGCAGCTTGTTACCGTAAAGCATTTGTTCTGATTTCTTTCATGTAATCTACAGTACATCATTGAGTTTAATATGACGGCATGAAGGGTGGCTCAAGACTTTTACTCAAGATATGTACTCAATTCTATTCAGTTTAATTTAATTTTTAAAAAAGTGGTTGTTTTTAATTTAAAAAAAAAAGTTTTTTAATTAGTGCAAGTACAAAATTTATAACAGATAAAAAAAAAACAACTGTTGTACTGATGGTAAATTGAAATAGTCCGTTAGTGCAAAAAATCTTTGAGTAAACATCTGTATAAAGTATCTGTAAATAAATATAAACTGTATAGACTGTGAAATAGGGACTGCTTAAGGTGAAATTGCATGGATTGCATATATTACTAAATTAAACTTAAAGTTAAAAATAAATCCACTTTATGTTGGTAAAAAGTAACTCGTTGGCTATTGTTCTCTATCTGTAGCAGTTTATTAACTTTCCACTCGGGAAGTTTGAGAATCCGTGACTGTATCAGACGACACTGATGTTATAATGAAGTGAGCCGAGCTCTGTTATTGAGTCGTGTGGTGATGTTCGGTGCCTCCTGCAGGTCTGTGGGCCGTGGTGAACAACGCCGGGGTCTCCATGTTCGGGGAGGTGGAGTTCACCACCGTGGACACGTACAAGCAGGTGGCAGACGTCAACCTGTGGGGAACCATCCGAGTGACCAAAGCCGTCCTGCCTCTCATCCGGAAAGCGAAAGGTGTGACACACATTTATTCTAACCGGAAGCTTTTTAGCATGAAACGGTCACTTCTACTCAACTCTACTGTCCTCCACCTAGGTTAATATTTCTCAGATTTTGTTTCCAGGGTGACATTTTTAACCTGTGTGTGTTACAGGACGTGTGGTGAACATCGCCAGCATGTACGGCCGCATGGGCAACGCTCTGCGCTCTTCCTACTGCATCACTAAATACGGCGTCGAGGCCTTCTCCGACTGCCTCAGGTACGAGATGAAGGCCTGGGGGGTCAAGGTGTCCGTCATCGAGCCGGGGAACTTCATCGTGGCTACGGGAATCCTGACCCGCGACATCGTGGCCTCCACAGCCGAGAAGCTGTGGAAGGAGGCGCCCCCTGGTGTGCAGGAAGACTACGGGAAGCCCCACTTCGAGCACCACATGGCCCTGATGCGTTCCTACTGTAACAGCGGCCAGCGCGACACCACGCCCGTCCTGGATGACATCACGGACGCCATCGTGTCCAAGCGGCCGTACACGCGCTACAACCCCATGGAGCCGTACTGGTGGGTTCGCATGCAGGTCATCAGCCACCTCCCAGGAGCCGTTTCAGATCGCCTGTATTTCTGAAGCGTTCCTCTTTTCTTTCGGTCTTTCTTTCTGCATTCACTGACTGAAGCTCGACCTTTTCATCATCCCGTGATCGTTATCTCACTTTGCTTACACGCCATCTCTAACGCTACGCCGCTGATTATCTTCAAACAAATGACGTTTCTGATGCATTCTATAAGCAAGATCAAACATTCCTGACATCAAACTGACACCCGAACGAGCACGCTAGTCGTCTTTTTTTTTTCTTCTTTTTCTTTCCACCCTCATTGTGCGAGCGAGTAGCACTCTTCAACATGGGTGTTACGTTACCCTGCCGTGAGACGCAGCATGAGCAGCAGCGGTGGCGAGCTTCTTCTGAGGAAGCACATGACAACCTCGACACATTCCCACTTTTGGATGATGAGAGAGAGCTGAGTGCTGGGTGGGATGGCCAAGACGAATTTAGGTGGGAAATGGTTCCCCTGCTTTGGGAAGAAAAAGTACCAAAGCTGTTGTAAGGGTGTTGGATCCAAGGTTTTACACCCCTGGAACAACACAGTTTGGTTTATTTACAGGTGGAAATCAAACACGTGGAATTTAATTTACATATTTGACTGAAAAAGAAAAAAATTTAATCATGAATGGATTGATGGACAAAACTGAAAGGGAGGAGGGAAAACTTCAAAAATGTTAATTTCAAAGTTCAATAATAATAATAATACTAATTCCATTTGGGCGGCGCAGTGGCTTAGAGGTTAGCGCCATCACCTTGCACCTCCAGGTTCTGGGTTCGATTCCCGCTTTGGATCTGTGTGCATGGAGTTCTGTAGATTAGGCTAATTGGCGTTCCCAAATTGCCTGTAGTGTGTGATTGAGTGTGTGTGTGTGTGTGCCCCCTTTGATGGATTGGCACTCGTGCCACCTCGTGCCCTAAGTCTCCTGAGGTAGGTTCCAGCCCCCCTGTACACAGGATAAAGCGGTACAGACGATTGAGTGAGTGAGTTCATTCGTTCTTAAGATAACAAGAAACTTGGACCCACCAACAACCGCCCCAAAAAAGGCATGTTTCCATGAGGTTATCACTGTCTCCTTGCATTTCCAGGTTCTGGGTTTGATTCCCACCTTGAGTTTGCATGTTCTCCCCGTGCTTGGTGGGTTTCCTCAGGGTTACTCCGGTTTCCTCCTACAGTCCTAAAACATGCAGATTAGACTAATTGGTTTTCCCAAATTGCCCGTAGTGTGTGTATGTGATCCAGGGTTTTCTCTGGGATAGGCTTCAGGCCCCCATAACCCTGTATAGAGATTCATTTATTTGTCACTTGTACTTTACAGCACACTGAAATGATTTTTTCACATATCCCAGGTTAGGAAGCTGGGGTCAGAGTGGCAGGCTGGGATTCGAACCCCTGACCTTCTGATCAGTAAGACAGCCTTAACTGATTGAGCCACTCCTGCCCCTATAAAGTTGTATAGACAATGAGTGAGCGAGTATTTCCATCAAGATTAATAAAATGATGCCTCACTAACACAAATATAATTAAAAACACATCTTTTCCAAATGAACTAATCTTTAAAAAAAAAAAAAATTAGCATTTTTCAAAATTTGCGCGTTTGTGAGAAGACGACTGAAAATGGATCTTCCCCTGGACTTCAGTTATAATTGAGTGTTAAGCAAACAGTATTCCTGCTTTTATTTCTGTCCAGAGAAACATTTAAAAAAAAAAAAAAAAAACCTGTTGCAGCTGTGTAAACACTACGGTTGAGCTCGATTGTAGCTCGAGAAACGCTGGAGTTTCACTTCGACATCCTCTACACTGTTAGACGAGACAGACTCTGCTAATAGCCATCAATAATCACATTTAAAGCACTTAATTACATTAAAGCACTTAATTATCATTTGTACTTCGAATGGAACAGACTGCATTACATTATCAGTTACTAATCACTAGATTTATAGACGCCGCTCAGAGTGTTTCTGTAATGCAATAATACTACAGCCATATAATAACTCATGCTATTATAGGGTGCCATAACTTATGCCCCAGTGTACTGGCAGATCAAGTATGTGTTTTATAGATTTGTTTTTGGATTGCTTTCTTTCAAATCATTAATATGATTGAGTTTCATTAAATGTTTGTTTCTCATTGTAATAAATAAATAATTTCAACTTGATGATGTAATCTGCTTATAAAATCGGTGACATCGCCAATTAATCGATTTTTTAATCCGACCAGTACAGTACACACTAAGGAGTCTCTTTATATTCTTATGACGTTCTCAACAGCTCTCACGGGATACATTTACTGTATATATTTTTTACAAACTAGCTTACAAACGCTCCTGCGATTTATGATTTGCTCATAAATCTGTCCGTATGCAGATTTGATAAACGAGGTTCCTGTTTCTGGTTTTCGCCACTAGAGGGAGCAGATGGGCAACTCTGGTTCTTGTGATTTGGAAAACTGAAATTTGTACGATTTTTACACATTTGAGTGTTGTTTCAATAAAAGTGCTTTGAGAAAGAAAGTGTATCGTGTCGTCACTGTTTTTGCTGATGTTTTCACGCTTTGTTTTCCCTCAACAGCTAAAAGTCTTAAGTGAGGTTTGAAAAGTGCTGATGGGTGTTAAACAGGGAGTGGCGCCAAACTGGAAGAAACAACAAAATCTTCATCTTTCTGATGAAAGAAGTGATGAAAAGCGCGAAAGGTGTGCTGTGGGATCTGGCACCAATCGATCCTTTTAAGTACTGTATTACTCCATTTTCCACCAAAGTGAACCAGGTGCTTGTTGTATATCTGGTGCTAGTGTCAGTTCAGAGAGCAGGTTCAATAGCGAACCTTGTAAGAACCTGGCTTTGTTTTTATCCATGGGCTTGAGAGTCATGTCATGACATCGTCGTACTGTATACAGTATATGTCCGTGTATGTCTCTACTTTCACAGCAATGCTAGCAGCAAAAAAAAATTTCTAGCAGCTAAAAGAAATGCTAACAGCAAGCACAACAGCAGCAGCAATGGTGAACTTCAACGTGACTTTGTAAGCAGTTCTCCAGGCTTGATCTTTAGTAGAAAGCATTTGAGCTGCCCATTTACATAGTAAAACCATTTCTTAAAGATGGTGGATACAAATTTTTAGCTGGATGTGACAATCCAACCTCCAGCCCCTGACAGAAGCAGTTCTTTGTTCTAGTCCAGCAAAGTGTTGGTTCCACCATAGAACCGGTTTTTCTGACTGAGGACCGGTGCTCTGTCTGTCTGAAAACTCTGGTTCGAATTAGGCACCGACTCCAAACTAGCTCTGGGACTTCCTTTGTTGGAAAGGGGTACAAGTTGTGAGGTGGAGCCTCAAATGGGTCAGAACCTTTGTCTAGCAGATCGCATAGACGTTTGAGTGGATTGAGATCTGGGGAATCTGGAAGGCGAGAACTCTTTTTCATGTTTTTGTCAAACCATTTCTAAACCATTTCCAGTGTCAGGCGGCATTATCCTGCTGGAAGAGGCCACTGTTATTAGGAAATAATGTTATACTCTGTGTTTAGGTAGGTGGTACATGTCAAAGTAACGTCCACATGAATGGCAGAACCCGAGATTTCCCAAAAGAACTTTTTCTCACACACAGCTCGAATTCTTCCCCATAGTGGAATCCTGGTGCCGTCTCTTCCTCAGGTAACACACATGATGGAAAAGAAATTGTGATTCATTAGACCAGACAGGCCAGCTTTCACTTCCCATGTGCATCAGTGAGCCTCGGACACCTGATGGCTACTTTCGGTAGGTACCAACCAGCGCATACCAGGAACACCCCAGAACACATGTCATTTTGGAGTTGCTCTGACCCAGTTGGCTAGCCATCACATTTAACCCTGGTTAAAATATCTCCAATCCTTACACTTGCCCATTTTTCCTGCTTCCAACACATCAACTTTGACAGCTGACCGTTCACTTGCTGAAGTAAAATATCCTTTGATAAGCGCCACTGTAAGGTGGAAACCAGTGTTCTTTAGTTTATCTCAGAGGTTTTAATGATGTTCTCGGGAAGTTCACGTGTTAGGAAAATGGGGACAACATTTTAGTAGAATAATCTGGTGTTTATTACAGCGTGACGATGAACGCTATCAAATGTCTGCAGGTTAAAACTAAACTGACTTGAAGCGTCATGGCTGCACCTTCGATAGCGTACTGTAGATGGCGCTCTTCCACTGTTCATACACAGCTTATTTGGCGGCTTTGTTTGAGTTTTTTTCCCCCCTCAACATTATTCATATTCATGGCGTGATGTCGCTCGGGGCAAGTCGGAGTTAGTGAGCTGGAGGGTTTCGTTTTATTATGATCAGTTTCCATTAAGAAGTTTTATTCCTCTTATTCCACAGTGATTTTATAAGATTCGAATAATATGAATCTATTTAATGCAGAACACATTTGTATCAAGTTTTATCTTTTATATCTTGAGCTGGTACAGAAAGTGCAAACTTCTCATCACTAACAGTTTTTATATAGTTACAAAGCACTGACACTGGAGACTCCTTCCACATAAATGTTAAACATGTCCACAAAGACATTGAATTGTACTTCTAATTGTATAACACGACACGTCACTGAACCCGTGTTCATGTATGTAGAGTCGCTCAGCAACTTGTTTCTACTGAAGCCGTTAGAAAAATCGATCAACACCTTTCGACCAATCAGAATGGAGAATTCAGCACAATTATATGCTTATTAGCTGTGTCATGTGATCTGACCATATAAGGTACTTCTTTTACGTACACGTTTACTATGTGTATCCCATCTGTTAGTATGGTTTTAATGGAACGTATACAGTGTGTAAATATCTCTCTCTCTCTCTCTCTCACACACACACACACACACACACACACACACACACACACACACCGCTTCTGATTTTATTCAGTGCACTACATTAGGGAAGAAATTTTATGAGGCGTGTTCAAGTCAAACCGGGACTTGTGATAAATTTTCTGGTGTATGAAGTGATTATTTACAGAAGACTTCGAGCTCAGTACGGAGATGAGACTCTTAGCTGCATTAAAACATCTGAGCGTTTTAAAGAAGGTCGCACATCCCGGGTGAGGTGGCTCGGAGCTCACTACATCTATACTATACATCTGTGTGTGGGAACTGTACACACAATCATCCACCAACATCATGTTACAGGAACTCGGCCTGTAACCACCACGTCCCCCGTACAGACCTCACTCCAAGCCGTTTCCACATGGTTGGGTCATTAAGGAGTTCCTGGGAGGCCGGGGTTTCAGACATGCTATACAGCAGCAGTCCATTCATGGCTCTGGTGTACTGAGAAAACTTTCTACCTTGATGGTGTCCAAGCACTAGTGAAACACTGGGATAAGTGCATTAGTGTAGCAGGAGATTATATAGAGAAATAAAGGGAGTTTTTACTCTCATAACGGTGTTCTGTTATTCTGCACACTCAAAAGTCCTGGTTTGACTTGAACGCTCCTTGTAGGTTTGGCCATACTCACACAGACACTTTTGTGAAAACTCTCTCTCTCTCTCTCTCTCTCTCTCTTAACTTGTTTTGTCATTAGACCAGCTTTTCTTTTTTTTTTTTTTAAATCATTTTAATCATTAGGTTTTTACATTTTACTATATAAGCAAATATGGCAATATTATGCCAGGTTGTGCAAACTAATGTTGGATTATAAGTAAAAATAAATAAATTTAAAAAAAGCATTCAGTCCTCTGCTAATCGTATGAGTGAAAACGTATAACATATTTGAAAGGATTAAAAGGGACCTATTATGCGAAATGTACTTTTTAGTCGTTTTGTAGACATTCTCCATTGTTATAAGTAAAAAAAAAAAAAAAAAAAACCTGAGAAAAAAGTATTCTGTTCTTTTTCCGCTTTTTTTCCTTTTCTGCATGTAATTAAACATTAAAACACTGGTCAGTGGGAGTGTAGGAGTGAAAGCGTATTTGTAAAAAACACTTTTATTGTTCAATGGTTTACTTTCATCCCTGAACCAAATTGTAATCCTGTTCTACTACACTGGAGACGAACTGAGACCACCTCGCTCTCTCTCTCTCTCTCTCTCTCTCTCGCTCGTACCGCATGTCTCACGGTGAATGTGCTGGACTCACACCTGCCTGAAGAACCGCACCAAGAGGGTGGAAAAAAAACACCAGGGTTCCATTAAAGCACTGAACTAAACAGTGTGTGTGTGTGAGAAAGTTCCAGACATTAGGAGGCCTTTGCGATTTCACATGAAGAAAATAAGGTGCGTGTTTTTGAGCTTATTAACCTGAAGAGAACAATGAATGACTGGCATGGATATGACTAATGTATTATTAATAAACTATAAGCAGGAAAAAAGAAGGATGTGTCGTTCTCATGAATCATTAACAGAGTTACAAGAGAAATATATATATATATAAACGTCAGTGTATATATATACACACACACACACACATACACATATATATATACACATACACACACACACATACATACACACATAAATATACTGTATATATTTACACACACATATATAAGTTATTTACTACGCAAGTTACACAGTAGCAAAGCATCTTTACAGAATCAAATCCTATCTGATGGGAACGCTCAGCTTGTCCCTGATGAGAACACGAGGTGCTGAGGGAAAAACTCCCTGAGATGGAAATAGGAAGAAACCCTGAGAGGAACCAGACTGAACAGGGAACACATCCTCATCTGGGTGATGACAGATGGCAGGGATTGATCTACACTCATACTGTGTGTTAGGAGGTTGGAAGTTCAGTATAACAGGAGACGTGTTTAAGTTAATATGGAGTCCATGGTTGTTATTGGAGGCTCAGGTACGAAACTGTTTGTGTGAATTTCAGTCCTGAACTATTGAGCGACTGCAGTCACACGTCATCAGAGAACATCTGTCTGCATCAGCCGAGTGAAACCGTCCCAAGTCACCACACGTGTTCCCAAGCCGACCACACGGGGCCTCTGTGGGACGAGATCTCCAACCAGAAGCAGGACGAGTCAGACAGGTCCGGAGGGCAGAGCGGGCGTGGATCACTGGGAGACAACGCTGGAGTTACGCCAGACTCTCAATGTGGAAATATGACCTCTTCATTAGAGGAGTGTGATCATGCACTCATGGAACTGTAGTTTAACCTCCTTAAATTTACCTGAACACAAAAACAAAGAACTTGACACACACACACACACACACACACACAACCAGATCAGCCCAGACAACAACCAGTGGTCCAGATTTAGGCCAAAGTCATCTTTTTTGCACTTCCTGTTCCAAAGAAACGCCAGCGTACACAGCTGTACCGTCTCGGAGCCGAATCTGTGTGAAGGGTTTTACGTTTCCAACAGCACTTGAACGACAGACGGATGAAAAACATCCGGGTTGAATGAAAGCACGGGGTTAGAAGTCACCTTCAGGGAAGACGCCACACTAAGTTTCCCAGGTATCCCATAATAATCCCTTGGATGTCACGTACCATCGATACTTTTCTCCGTGAAACAATGCGGGTCCGAGGTGGACGTCTGAGATCCGATCAGCTCCTTGTGACCTTTGAACTGACCGCTGAGACACGATGTGGAGTCTCTTCTGCAGGAACACAGGCACACGTTGAATCGAAGAAGAAGAAGAAGAAGAAGAAATAAAAAAAGAGGAAAGAATGAGGTGGAGGAGCGCGGGAGAAGCTCTCACAGTTGGTTTTGCTTTTCCTTTTGTTTCCACTGTTTATTTTGACTTCTGCTATGAGGTCTGGAATTTCACTTAAAACAACCAAATCAGCGTTTAAATCAGACGTGATTTTCTTTTTCCCTGCCTCGAAACCAGATAAAAATAATCTGGATCCACTTTGACACACTGATGCCAACAGCTCTCTCTCTCTCTCTCAGACAAAAAAAAAACCAAAAAACAAAAAAAACCACACACAACACAAAAAGAGAAGGCGTTTGGTTTTATGTACTTTATTACTTCCTTTGCACAGTCTAATAAACTTCTATTAGATATGAAGACGAGTCCATGTAGATAGTGAGCATATAATTACAATGAATCATTTTTTCTATTTATTTATTCCTTTTTTTTCTTTTCACAGCATCGTCTCTCAATCGCCTCCTCGATCAGAACGTGCAGTCAGGGTCGGGAAGAATCGGGGTTCTCCAAACGGTGCAGAGTGAAAAATAATAATAATACATGGTTGAAGCTCGGTGTGGATTCGAGTCCGTCCAGGAATCATTGAGTTTTGAATTCTTTAAAGAGGATTGAGAACGGCTAGAGAACCTGGGGTTTATCATGAGAACTCAAAAAATCACATCATGTACTGTAACAGACAAGATCTGGACTAGTGGTGAGATTTTATTATTATTATTATTATTATTTCTTCTAATCAATTAACAAATTATATACGATCTGATCCGGACCGACACTGTGTGAAACATGATCTGTATGGATCAACATGTGTGTGTTATTACACATTTTCACCTTTTGTGTCTTGGCAACCATCAAGAAAGCAAAGACTTAATCCTTAATCACTCGCTCATCGATACGGGCGTGGCATTCCCCTGCAAATCTCCGTCTCTCTCACACACACGTCTCTTATTTCACAGAGTGTACATTAGTAGATTAGACAGCATTAGAAAGAAAATTACAGCGTTAAATATCCTTTTTAAAAAAAAGAAAAAAAAAATCATACTGAAGTCATTCACTAACAACTAGAAAAAAAAAATAAAAAAAAATAAAACGAAGAATCGTCTGACGCTCCCGATTTATAAATTAAACTGTACATTGGCGCAGCCACTGAAGAAGAAGAAGAAGAAGAAGAAGAGCTAACCATCATGGCGAGTGATTGAGCTGTAAAATAAGGTCACTTCATACCATGCAAATGAACGAGCAGATACATATCGTGGAGGAAAAAAAAAAAAAAAAGTCTGTGTGTGTGTGTATATATATATATATATATATACACACATACACATACATGTGGATTAGAACCGAGAAGCCGGATGCAGAAAATCACATCGGGGACAAATTACACACATGCAAAGCAATACTCAAATAACAAGGTGCGGTAAGCTGGGAGAACCAGCGTATACGCGCACACACACACACACGCGTATACGCGCGCACACACACACACACACACAGAAACGCTAAGCCTTTTCGGTTAGGAGCAGCAACAATGAAGGCACTTTTTTTTTTTCCTTTTCTGTATTATTATTTACATAACCGACAATGAAAAACAAAAACACGACCACTTGCACGCCATCTGCTTCGTTCCCAACCTCTAGACCCCGGGTTACTTCTTTTTTTTTTTTTAATATATATAATTCCAGATCAAATTTCGCTCTGGACCCCGGGTTCACCCTTGACTCACTTGACTGCTGAGCGCTTTTTCCATTCGCTGCATGAAAAATCCCCTATTATTCCTCACCCCTTCCCTGATCCAACTCCCTGCAGCTGGGGAAGTAATCAGTGAGGGCTGATGTTCCCCAGGAAGAAGAAGAAGAAGAAGAAGAAAAAGGCCTCTCTGAGTAACTGATCTCTCACACACACAAAAAAAGAGGAAAAAACATCCTTTTATTCACTATGGGTTTTAAATATCAGTCCTTATAACGTCTCAACCAACACGCAGAAACAATCAAAACAGGAACCACTGATTATAGTCGGGCTCCTCCGGTACGACCCTCGGCACCTGATTACGGAGCTGTTGAACCCGCAGCCTCATGTAAACGACAGTAAATCCAGGGACTCTCACACCTGGTGAAATAGTAATAATAATAATAATACCTAGAACGATTTTTTTAAGCACATCTGGTGCGAGAACGAAAGCAGGCTCGATTACGACAGCAAGATGAGTCCTGAACCTCCTGACACTTTGCGCTGAACAATGCGACCGTCACCATCGGAGAGAGCGTTTGTGGAAGGGGAAAAACATCCGGTGGAAAAACTAGCGAAGGAGGAAAACGCTTGAGAAACAGCGTCGTCAAATCTTCTGTAAAAAAAAAAAAAATTTTTAAATAAAAGAATGTGACAAAGACCACCGGCGGCGTTTTTTTTTTTTTTTTATAGGTAAAATAAGTACAAAACTGAACAACTGTTTGATAGGCAGCAAATCACACACACACACACACACACACAAGATGGCTCACAACATCGAAGTACCAAGCGCAACAAAAACCTAAAAGTTGCAAATGGTTAGCTGTGTAAGCTCGACACCGAGACAAAACACACACACATACATATGAAGCCGAGCTTTATGGAATCAGAAAGCAGTCAGGACAGTCAGGACCCCTCGGTCCAGGTCTCCTGCATCCCAGCCAGCGCGTGACTTTAACTGTTTACACATGTTCAGGAAACATCAGTCAGTCAGAAAAGAGAAAAAAAAAAAAAAAAAAAAGGATCGACCTTTTAAATATAGAACAGTTTCCTGTCCCTGCGAGGACAGGAAGAACACGACTACATTCTGTTGAGCTGCGAGCGCCTGCTTCGTCTGGTATTCTTTGTAAACATTGAGAGGAGAAGATCTGAGAGAAAAGAAAAGAAAAGAAAAACTTTGCTAAAACAGCCTTTGCTTGGTTTTTGGTCAGTAAAGAGCGGTTCTGCAGAAAAATGTCGGACGCCTGCGAGTGTAAGCGTGTTGGATCGGCTGTTGAAGTGATTAGAAAAGATTTTAGAGAGATTTGTAAAAACTTCTGAAATTCAACAAGTAGTAATCCGATGACGCGGTTACCGAAAGGATCTGTCGAGGAAAAAAATAAAGAAAGAAAAAAAAAAAAAAAAAAAAAAAGGATATATATTATGAAGAGAAAACCTAAGTTGTAATTCTAATACATGTTAACAGCAAAATACATCACCTAGGCCCTAAACATAATTGTACATTATTTTTATTTTATTTTTGATACACGTCCAACCGTGAAAGCTGTCTCTGAGCGCAAACAAACGCGGGAGTCCGGATCGTGTCCGTCGCTCCCCCGTCCCCTGCCCACACCTGTCATTTTTATCCCCCCCTCCCCCGCTCCGGTGTTGGAATGGTCCGTTCGCCGAGTCTCTCGAGTCCTGCCACGTGGCTCTGGTTTTCCGATGCGGACGGCGGATCCGGATCAGGAGGCGGCCAGGGCCTTGATCAGGTACAGTTTGTCGCCCTGCTCGCTGGTGAAGATCGGCGCCTTTTTGTAGTGTTCCACCAGCTCCTCCATGGAGCTGAACTTGCGTTGTCCGATGCAGTACAGGTCGTCTTTCAGCTGCACTTTGAAATGCTTGTTTTTGGTCTGAGCCTTCAGAGATATGGAGAAGTCGTTGGGCTGCACATGGACACAGAGAGAGAGAGAGAGAGAGAGAGAGAGAGAGCATGGAATAGGTTTAACAAAAATAAATAAAATAAATAAAATAAGCAAACTAATATTAAAGCTATCAATAAAAATAGAGGCGTAACATAATAACATCTGTATACACGAGTTACGTTCCAGAGCAAATTTTGAAAAAACACAAATTTTGGATGTGGCCTATAAATGCCTATTTTTATATTTTAAACCCTAAATTTGCTGCCAAAACACTTTAATTTCATTTCAAACCCAAACCACCCCCCCCCCCCCAAAAAAAAAAAAAACACTGTACTGTGCTGTACTGTACTGTGTCTCCCGCAGTGGCGGAAGGTAAAATACAAATATTACACCTCTATATGTGCTGGAGTTCATGCAGGCGCGTTTACTTTTGTATGCGCCATCGTTTTCTGGTATCAGTACTGTAGGGTAAATACGATAACAATTCACCATCCAAATCTGCGTTTTTCTCTACGGTTGCTTCGTGTTCTCTCCACAGTACTGAAAATGTATACAGTATTATATTTAATACGGAAATTTAGCTGAATTTACATTAATATTTGTTACAAAATTAGTAAATTATATTGTTCTTAATAGACTAGCGATGAAAAAAAATAAAAAATGCATGAAAAATTATATATTGCCATAAACAAAAATTGTGCCGGATATTCGCGGTTTCCATGAAATTCCGGGGGTTTCCGCAAACAATTATTAGTTATTAGTCCTGAGGAGAAACAGGCAAACGATTGATGCTGCGAAAACTCTGAACCTGGGGACGTCTGTAGTTCTAGAGGTACAACGATATTCGTATATATTTAAACTAGAAGTGGGTGTGGCCTAACCTTATATTTAGAAAAAAAAATTCCTATGAAATCACATATTGTAATAAATTATGCAGAACATTCTTAAAACTTCCGAACTTCTCCAAGCTCAGCTACATTACATCATGATCCTCAGGATCATCCATTAAGCTCGGCTTTACCTTCTCCAGATCCCAATGCTGTGCTTTACTGTAGACCAAAATAGTTGATACTTGAACAAAGTAAAAGTAGCGTGAACGATTTAAATCACAGATCAACCGCTCACCGAGGACTCGCTGTCTCTGATGAGGAAGTCTCCCTCCACCCCCCTCTGGTTGAGGGCCACTTCCGCCTGGTGCCGGGTCACCTTGCCGTAGTACCACTCCTTCCCCGCAAAGCGACCGCTCCCGGAAGGCTCGATGTAGTCGAAGTCGGGCGTCGGGGGTCCGGCCATGCTCCCCGAGGAGTTCTGCGACTCCTGCAGTATGGTGACATAGTTCTTGGGTACGAGGCCGACCTGCCCGTCTGCTTTGCGGCACTTCCACCACTCCGGGTCGTTCTCCGGTTTCTCCAGGACGTCCATCACTTCCCCTTTCTCGAAGTTCAGCTCCTCGTCGTTCCCCGAGCTGAACGGGTACAGGGCCTGGACCGTGTGGAGCACCCGGTTGCCGTTCGCGCTGTGGACGACGGCGGCCAGCTTCTCCGACAGGCCCATCATGTCGTTGCTGGCCGAGCCGTCCGCGTCCTCGGTCACGTAGTTGGAAGGGAACCAGCCGGAGCGCCCGTTGTAGCTGCCTCTCCACCAGCCGTCGCTGCACTTCTCCATGACGATGACCCTGGTGCCCTTCACCAGCGAGAGCTCGTCCTCGCGCTCGGCGGTGTAGTTAAACTTGACCAGCGCCGGCAGGTTCAGGTCGTACAGCCGCTCGCCGTTGTCCGGGTAAAAATCCGCCTCCGCGTTTGACGCCGTATCCCTCATCCCTGTTTTCCGCTTCACCTTCCCGATCCCTGCGAACACATTAAAAACACGGGTCACTCAAAAACCTGAGGATAAAACGTGCCTGCATGTGCTTGAGGGATCTTTACGTGTGTAATGTAAATAAATCACGGCCTAAACAAAATCCTGAGACTGAGCTCGATGCTTTGGCTCAGACAGGCACTTTCTAATCGCTTCAATATGTACGCTTTCCTGGAGGAAAGAAAAGAAAAAAAAAACAAAACAGGCACATAAGGCAGGACTGTCAGAGAGGGGGCTTTTAGGCAAAGATATAAAGCTGTCGCACATTGATCCGTTAGATTATTTTTATGTACTGAGAAACATTTACAGGTTCAAAGAAACCGAACACCCGTTGGAAGATACCTTCCGAAATTACAGCATGCTTTAAAGTCAAAGGAACATCAAAAGTGTTTGATGGTGTGTGTGTGTGCGCGTGTGCTTATGCTAGCGTTTAGAGCTGGACTGCTTTATCTGCAAGTATCATGTTGCACGGTTCAAGGTGGGAGGGTGTAATTAGCGGTGGGGTGTCTTTGTACGAACATGTCGGCACACATCCCGATAAATACAGAGTGAGCGAGCGAGCGAGCGCACATGACATACGCGCAGACAAATACAACTACGCGCAGAGTGACTCGTCTGCACGGATAGTCCAGACGAGTCACTCGAGGCACAGCCAAACGATGACTAACCCGCCGGTGAAAGCGGCTGCAAGTCATCATGAAGTCATTCGCAGCTCCGGTTACGCTCGGAGATCAACTTAACTTCAGTCCGCTCACGTGGAAACGAACCCATAATAAACACATCTTCAAAGAAAAAACATCCCCCCCGAGAGTTGAAGACTGCCTGTGCCTCCAGACAGACGTTCTCACACACACAACCATTATTTGTTACACGCTCTGGCAGGCAGAACGTGAGGGAAACGACAACTTGTCCAAGCACATGTTTAGCGGCACTTTAGTGGAGTGAGTGTTTTCTTTCTGCACCGACTGCAGACGGAAGCGGACTGCTCACTCCTCCACCCCAGAACTCGACACAAGGCTCAGTTCCAGTCATGAGCCGACTTTATGAAGGTACAAAACGTGCTTTATTTTTAACTCGTGAACCGATTCATCGCTCAACACAAAACAGGGTTCTGGATGAAATCCTGGGTTTTGTCACGTATATACACACGAGTACGATATTTGTTTATTGGATATCTGACAAGTAAACAAGGTTAAGCTTCCTGGTCTCTTGTAAATTTTAAACACACATTTTGTGGGTTTCTCAGATACAGATCCAAAAGGTGTGGTCTGATTATGTTTTTTTTTTTGTTTTTTTGCAACGTTGCACATTTTTTCCTGGGAATCGATTCCTCACAAAGCATGTCGCTGGAATGAATGAATGCTCGCCACACCCGCTGTCGTTCTTTTGTTTGGAGTGTGAGAAAAGCTGAGTGGGAGATTTTAGGCAGTGGTACAAGAACGTAAGGGGAAAAAACTCAAATAAAATAAAGGGTGGGTTCTTCAGCAATGTCAAGGTGAGGCCATGCAGGCCTGGGTTTGAGAATTACTGGGAAAAGAGCGGGACCAGTACGGGCTTCTACAACTCGCTGCTGGCTTTTGGCGAGAGTCCGCGAATGGTGTTACCATGAAGGAATGTCCACTTGGCAGAGAGACGCTCCCCAGCCCAAGTCAAGAACATGAAAGCTGGGATAGGAATTAAACACGTTTTCTTTTTTTTTCTGTGTGGTGATCTGGAGGAAGAGCAATGGGTTGATGAGGGTCCATCAAGTACGGATCAAATGATTCAGCTATGAATTGTGATTTTTGTAATTATTATTATTATTTTACATTTATAATACAGATGCACTGGTTGATCAGCCAGGGGCCAGAACTGGCTGGATTTCAGCTTGTGAGAGATGCAACAGAAACACATTTTTATTGTGTTACGTTACCAAAAGTTGTAAAATGTTAAAAAGCCTCCGATCTGCATTTTTCTCCAAACTCTGCGATCGAATTAGTCTCGAAAATCACTCATATTACACCAGTCTCGGTTGCAAATGCCAAAAAAGAAGTGCTATTCCCTCTTGGTCTAAATGATCAGATTAAAGATGTGCACCGTAGAGCCTCCTATACCAACATCTTTACCAGTGCTTTTGTGGATGAATCGACACACAAATCCTCACATCTACGCTCCAAAATCTAGCGAAAGGTCACAACATACACAACACTGCCGGTGTATTTAAGTCATTCAACATCAAAAGGTTTTCGCTCATTTCCTACTGATGTCCTTGTGAAAAACAAGTGCAGATGTTTCATGAGCCGTATTCATGAGCCGGCGTTCTGTTTCTCACTGCAAGCTTTAAAACGCCACTCCTTACACCTCCTGAACTGTGAGAAGGGTCTGTTATGGACATGGACCTGAGAAAGGAGTGGGAGGGGCGAGCTTTGGTGTGAGGTTAATTCCGGAGGCTAAATATCAAGAGGAAAAAAAAAAAAAAAAAAACAAAGCTCAGGCACTTGTCCTTCCTGCTCGGGTGTTTATCATGAACTGCAATCAATACAATCGATTCATAGCTTCCTGCTGTATGTGATAAACCACTTTGCATTACAAATCTCCCTAAACCCCGGTGGTGTATTTGCCTTGGACATGAGGCTGTTGTAAATGAAAATTGTATGGTACTGTGCAAAAGTCTTATCTGTATGTCTGCGAAACCATTCACTATTTCCAAACATAGACTGAAAACTAACAAATGAATAAGATTATTTGCAACACATCACCTGACAGTAGTTTTCAGATGGAAAAAACAAACAAACAAAACAACCTAATGTAGGTTCCTGGGTTTTGGAGCGAGTGTGAAAGTTACCAGAAGAACTCTGGCATATTGTCCAACACACTCAGTAAAAACTACCAGTGACTTACACTATTGTGCAAATGTCTTAGGAACATAGAAAAATAAAATGCCACAAGCAAAGAAGCCTTTGATCACATTCCTACATTAAAGAAACTTTCTATAAAGAGCACTAAATAAAAGAATAAAATAAACACAGTCAGTATGAAAAGCGTCTATGGGAGTCACGTGACAAAAGAATGAACGACTCGGAGTAGAAGAGTCATTGAGAAAGAATTGCTCAACTCTGTTTCCTGTACATAACCTACGGAGGTTTTGTGATGTTTTGCGCATGTGCACCCAGTAGAAAATAGAGAAAAAGAATGAATCGTTCAAGAACAACCCATCACTAAAAGTTTCATCATGGAGCTTCATGGATTTTGCAAATGCACTTGACAATACTGTTCTTCCAAGAACTGTTCCAGAACTTCATGGCCTAAAATAACAACTGACTGTTGTTGTTGTTACGTAATTACCTAATTCCATATGTGTTATTTAATAGTTTTGAAACCTCCAGTATTGTTGTAGAATGTAGAAAATAAATCACTAAACAAAAACAAAGAAAACTGCAAGTGATTCCAAACTTTTGAGCAGCAGTGTGTATATATAAAAAACACATAAAATGCAGACATCAGACATGATAAACGATGTATAACAAAAGGTGCACTAAGGAGTCTTTTTTTTAAACCGTCCCATTTCCTGACTGGTAATTCAAACGGTTATTGTTTAAATTAATTAACGAAATAAAATCAAGGACAGATCATCAGACTTGAGAAACGAGCGTTCGCTGCAGCCGACTCGTATGTGTGCACGAAGTTTCTCATACCACAAAAAGAGGTCGAGTACAGATCATCACGCAGCCTTTCTCTGTGCAGTCAGGTCAAACGACCCCCCCGGACCCCAACACGCGCATCATCAGCGCTCTGTGGTGAAGCTGCAGGACGAAGGCAGCGGTTTGGTTTCTCACATCAGTTATGACTATGTACCATGTTACCAGCCCACACTGCTACTGTATGAGTAACCCGAGCTCGCTTCCACCGTGAGCGGAAGCCATGACGGCCTCGCTAACCTTTTACGGATCGCTGTCCCGGACTGTGACGGTAAAAAAAAGCGTTATGTTGTACCGTTTGTCACTGCGATGGTTTTGTCAGAAGTTCTGCTGTACTGTACCTACAGGATGCATGTTTTGGTTGAAATTTGCATGTAAGTTTGCAGGCTTGCAAGTTGCTTACAGTTTGTCTTTGAAGTGTGTAGTGACTAGATGGTGGTTGTTTGTGAGCGTGCACAGTCTAGGGAACGGTATGAGCCAAAACTTTAGGTGTAAAAAAAAAAAAAAAAAAAAAACCTACACAGGGTGGTGGTGGTTACATAAGTTATCGTCACAGGAACAACAAGACATGAGATCGCAATCGTTTCTAATGCATACAATTTGTTTGAGGTTCTGTACTAGCTTCATTTGCAGACCAAATGAAAAGCTGTCCTGTAAAAGCTGTCCTGATGATCCTAATTTCAGAAAATCCTCAACGAAACACAGTTCACTCAGTCCAATACAGTGGAACACAGCTCTGAAACGAGGCTCAGAGACAAGAGGCTCAGAGACAAGAGGCTCAGAGACAACACTGTTGCATTTCACTACGAGATTCCCTTAGGTGCGATCACGGGTTTTGGGGAAAGCGGACAGAGATTTAGTCAAGTTGATTGCTATGCTTTACACATTGCATATTCGTGTCAAAGGCTTGAGAACAAATCGGACTTACAAACGTGCGAAACTCGTTTGTAAGTCGGGGACTACCTGTAGTTTGGATTCGTCACTCCTCATGCATCGAGCGATGCTGCATTTTATTTGTAGAAAATGAATGACTGCTTGAACAGCGCTAGCGTAAACTGAGAAACCTGAACGTAGCGGATCATTAAAATTTATAGAGCATCTAAAAGACATTTCTATATTTACGACCGGAGTGATCATAACGCCTGAGGAAAAAACTTCAAAAAAAAATAAAAAAAATAAAAAAAAACACAAGACAAATAAATCCCTTGTAGGCGCTTTGGGCTCCGTCAGCGTTTTTTTTCCCCCTCAGGCGATGATGCTCAGGAAGGAAGCAGTGTTGCTTCACGAGACCATAAATCACGAGTGTCCCTCATGTACGCTCACTTCTCTCTTCCCGTTCCACTTCTCCACGTCTCGGCTTTGGAACCTGGCGCCGAGCGACCAGAGGTGCGCCGTGTTGTAGATCTTGGCCCTTTCTCCAGATTCCTGGATTCGTTGTTCTTCCTCTTTAAAGCATTGTTGCTGTGTGGATTTCCCCGCCATTTCAGGCTTTCCTCCTAGCACAAGCACAGCGGTGCGTACTGCTAGAGCGGCGCAGATTAGCCACTTCCTCTGGGCTGAACATCCTATTGTTCTCGGATGCGGCTCAGACTTGACACAGGCATGATGTGCGTTTTAACAGTCAGGATCTCTGACTGAATGAACAACACAGCAAGACAAATAAATGTGGAGGGGGGAAAAAACAAAACAAAGCTCGCAGCAGGTGAACGGACACAGTCTAGTCCCTGCAGGTGGTGAGGTCAAAAACATGACAAAAAAAAAAAGAGAGAAGGAAAAAACATCTGAGAGAGAGTGTATCCATAGATAGACTGACAGATTGGTCTTGCTTCGACAAGACGTTTTTATTTATTTGTTTTTTTACCTGAGAGCTGCATTTAAAGAGAAAGCACAAACAATACCCTTTTTTTTCCGCTCTCTGTGGCTTGGTGATAGCAGTCTTTCAAACCACAGAGCATCTGAGCAGCACTGTTTTCAAATCTGATAGTCTTGCAAAGCACGGAATTTTGTTCACTCAACATCCTCTGAAACAAAGAGATCTCGGACGCGTTTTACAGACGTGTGCTAATCAGCAAGTGTGTTTATACACGTCGTTGCGCTTATCATGATCGGATCGTTGTCTGATTTTGGCAACACGTGTGCTTGTGTGCTCACGGGAATATGAATGGTCCGACACTGTGTAAGGAATAAAAACACTCCATGGGGCGCTTTCACATTAGAGACCCCGAGAAAAGGATCTGGTGCATTTCGGTCAGTGAGAAAACAATCGTTTCACGCTTGAGAAACCTCGAGAAAGGTGGTCTCGGGAACGATGCAGAGCACGGACCGAATCAGATACGGAAACCAATCGTACCTGAACACGGAAGTCATCCCGGGGTGCCGCCCGTCTCCTCTGAAATCATTTCAATAATGTCAATAATGTTAGGCATGGCTATGAAGATTTACTTCCTGGTTCTCTTCTTCTCTTTGTGTTTAATGCCGGTTCGCAAAAAGGCAACTAGGTGGGTTCTCACCTTGAAAATAAAAAAATAAAATAATAATAACGTGACTGCTGGCCAGCGGGGTTAGGCTTAGGGGAAGGGGGAAGCAAGCGCCCTTAGCTTGGGGTGATGATCCTCTCATACCTACAAGAACAAACACGTGCCCTTGATTCCTCACCGGTTTATCTTGTTGCCTAATAAGTCACACGCTCACGAGAAGCAGTTTCTCTTGACAGAGGAAAAAAAAAAAAAAAAACCACAAAATGCCACATCCTCCATTGTGTATGCTGTCTCATGTCAAAACTTGTAAAGGTTCGGTTTTAGCGGCGCTCTGAAGTCAACAGTATGATCGAGTCTATCTATTAAAGATCCTGATACAGGAAGTGAATCGACACCTTCTGACCGATCAGAACTGAGAATCTCTTCAATGAAAGTCATCCTAGTAGAGGGGAGATCTGATGGGTAATTTTACAGATCGGTTGGTCGATTACATAAACGGATATTGACGTGATGAAGCAAAAGACGCATCAAAATATAAACCAGTCTCTTCAAAAATGCGTCAAATTTGCAATACGCAATTTTCTTAAGCAAATCCACATGGAGGAACGTCTACCACCCAAGGCTTCAACACAAATCACCTCATTAATAATTTGAGAATGAAAAGTTATTCACGAAGGAAGCGGCTAAATCTTTTAGGTAGCAGAAGCGCTCACACAGCTCGAACCGCACTGTGCAAAGACTAAAACCACACAAGTACAGGGTGACATCAAATACGACTTGACATCAATTAATAGACCAACAACACAGCCGATTTCTCGCTATGATGATAATGAAAATAATCTCAAATTTTAATAAGATGTGTTAAAAAATAAGTTTAATGCTTTACATTTAATTCTGTGCAACAGAAAGTTGAAGATGAGTGAGTCATGTTTTCAGTGATGAGGAAATTGGTTAGAAAATCTATAATCATTTGAATTTTGATGAATATATTTTTTTTGTTTTTAGTTTTCAGAGTTTCTCAGAACCGCATGTGGCTCTTTAATCGCTCTGCTGCGGCTCCCTGTGGCTTCGGGAAACAAATAATGAGCATTTAATTTAAATGTATTTTATTTTAGTTCGTTATTTATTTATTATTATTATTTTTTAATGTGATTCTAAATTTGAAGATAATGGTGATCTTGTAATATTAAAATAAAACGTGTTTCATTTTTTTGGATGCTCAAAATGTGCGTCAGAACCGCCGGGACGTGATTTTATCGAGCTTTCCGAGCCCTGGTTGGTTTTCATTCAGGTTGAAATTGGGGCGCTGATTGATGCTCCAGTACAGGATGATGTCACACAGATAGCTGATAGAAATTTTGGTTGTGCTGCAGGTGGATGATTTAAGTTCGGCTTTTTGTTTCATAAATACGAGGAGGACTCGAATAGACACTGGGTGTTTTATTCGAAAGTCACCTTCAACCCAGCGTCTTGTTGTTCGAAAATGTTTTTTTTGTTGCATGCAGAAAGAAGATTTCGTTTCCTCTGTAGCAGTTTATTGATTTCATAAATGCAACACACTATAGCTTTTAAAAAAAAAAATACATGGCATGAAAGGTGAAAAGACGATATACACAGTGTTATCTTCATTTTTGTAGGAAACTGATCCAAATGGCTCCATGGTGATTATGTTTAAGGTTGCCGACCCCTAGGACATGTAGTTACTCAGATATTCATATTTCTAATCACTTTTTGGGACACTGTAATAATGACGAGAGAGATAAAGAGCCGTCCATAGCTGTGTCCGAGGCAGCCTGGGTTTATCTCACTGCTCCGTGACAGTGAGCGACTATACAGCATGAGCACACACACACACACACACACACACACACACACACACACAGGATGGATCAAAGGTAACAGCCTTCTAAAAACGCAGAAGTTCTGATATTTATAAAGAAACGCATGACCTCACTGCTTACTAATGAGTAGTCATGATTGACTCATCAAATACACACTGACTAATGTGTGTGTGGTTGTGTTTATTTAAAAACGTTCGGTGCAGAGCTTCAATTTGTTATTCACTGATGAAGATATTTTCATGATCTGAACGTTATAATGAACGTGTGGTGACGTTTATGGATCGGCACGGACGCGATGTTGAACGCTAAATGCGAAACGGCCCGACCAGTAGTGGCTGCCAGATCGGACTACCTTTCATGATCCTGGAATGGAAAATGTGACTGTGTGTGAGAGGAGGAAATTAAATAAAAAGGAGAAATTGGTCTCGTCTGCATGGTCGGTCGTAAAGAGCAGTACTTGATGAAAAGGCTTGCTGGGTATCCAGCGTTGAAGACTTTACCACAGACAGGACGAGCAAAGATGAAACAAAGTCCATCCAGGACGATTGAATGTGACGTGAAACAAGTGCAGCTCCTGCAAAGTCAAGTTTGGTTTTTTTGTGCATAAAGTATGTAAACAAAATCTCTTACCACGATCATTAAATATATATTAAAATATGACCACTTTTAAGGCTTAAAAGACAAAAAAAAATTTTTTTTTAAAAAGGGACGCAGGTTTCATTCGTGCCGATGAAGTCATGTTTATTTTTTGTCTGAAGTTTATAACACTTGTTCCTGTTTGTGTTTAACAAACTCATTAAAATAGTTGTGTTTCACTCTCACGTCCATCACGGACACAGTCGATACAGACACGGCCCGTGAAGCGGCTGGCGAGACGAACGACACTGGTTTGGAAGACGTACTATAAAGAGACGGCACACTGAATTCACCTTGATTATTAGCCGACATTAAACTTGGAGAGAAGAGACGACCTGTGTTTATCCGACTGCCCAGAAACACGGTTCGACTTCAGCCTCTAGTTCAGGTTGTACACATTCAGTACGTCCCTGTGACGCCGTGTTAGTCCAACTAAAACTGGACTTTTAATATATATAAATGTGAACGAAACCGTATTTCTCAGAGTCGGACCAGCACACGGTTGGGAGTCGAGCCACTCGCACACTGGACGTGTAACTCAATCGGACACTCACGCCGGATGCTCCAAGGCTCTCGCACGGGGGTTTGGACACGCAAGTCAAAACAGAATGAGTAACCACAGAGGAAGCCACTAATAACGCCAAAAACATGTCAGTCTGACTGAAATAGTGCTACGATTGGACTTCTCAAAGTCGGACTAGCGCACGCAGATAACACGGTTGGTGCATTTACGGTTAAATGTAACCGTACAGCAGGCACTAAAAGTTCAGTGCTGTAAAGTTGTCACCGCTCGACATGATACTCGCCGCTAGCTAAGCTGCTTGTTTTGGCGTGATGTAGACTGACCAGGAGAAGGTCCACTACTAACAATCGTATCGGAATCAGATAAACTCGGGTCAATAAATATATTCCCGTCGCTCTTGTATACTGGGGGGAAAAAAGTAGTCCAGTTAAACGTCCTAGTCGAGCTATAACCGTACCTCGTGTATGTAAACGTGCGGATTGACGTGTTGAGACATGAGGAGAAGGCGGGGCCTTAAAGTGGTATTGGTGCATTAGTATTAGAACAGACTTCAGAGTATACGAGCACATCATCAGTCTGATACCTGATACTCGTATCTGAATCAGCTCATCCCTAATATCCAGCTAGGAAATTCGATGGAGAGAGAACGACTGAATTAACACCGACCAACAGGTCCCACAGCATTTACCGCAACTCTTTACTGAAAGACTGAAATCTCCTGACAGATTTAACACCAAAAACTGACCGGCTCATTTCCTTACAGATTTCTGACTTGTTTACATTTTTTTATATTTTAAACAAACTAAATGTCAAATTCACCAAGTATTGATTTTGTTTGCTTTACTGATCACTCAATTATTTTATGCAGAAAACGTATCGTTTCATTGCTGTTGAAAACGTCTTTGAAGCACTTCTTCATACGGAGTGAGAGAGAGAGAGAGTGTGTGTGTGTGTGTGTGTGTGTACTTGCTATCTGAAACTCCAGTTAATCTAACAGCTTTAATACAGAAATCTGATCAGCGGACTCACTCGTACAGAACCAGGAGTTCCAGGTTATCATATTACTTAAGTGCATTTCCAGAACAAAAAAAAATAATCTGATTGTGAATATCAGAAAGTCTTCGAACTGGATTTTATTTCACACACAGAGAGAGAGAGAGAGAGAGAGAGAGAGAGCACTTCCTTATTTTCAACCGAAAATAGATGAATATGAACCGTGATATTTATTTACGGTTTATGGGACGGAGTCTCTGGTGTCAGCACTTTGGATTATCAGTAGTTTTCCCACCACGGGAACGTCTTCTCGGACTTTCTGATTTCTTGGTATCGTGACGAGCTTATTAATCAATACGAGTTGCTTCATTTGTTCATTAAACATACACAATATTATCATTACTAATAATAATTTAAAATGATGCAACCATGAGGAAAGCGCTTTATACAGGGTTGTTTTTTTGTTTAGGATGTGGCGCTGTAGGGAGAACACCGTAGAACACCGTAGAACACCGTAGAACACCGTAGAACACCGTATCTTCATCACACTACATCTCTGCTGGTTATTATTCTCCTACACCAGGACACACCCTCAAGTTTTATTTCTTTCTTACATTCTGAAGAATGCATGCACCTGCCAAATCAATCAAACAAACACGGTGTGGTGTCTTACACACACACACACACACACACACACACACACACACACACACACACACACACACACACACACACACACACACA
>JAQMYJ010000033.1:31816446-31853361 GCA_030014305.1 Clarias laeviceps | reverse complement strand
ATATACACACACACACACACACATATATACACACACACACACACACATATATACACACACACACACACATATATACACACACACACACACACACACACACACACACACACATATATATACACACACACACATATATACACACACACACATATATACACACACACACATATATACACACACACACACACACACACACACACACACACACAGTTCAGGAGTTTCTTTCTTTCTCAGCTTCAACTTTCATTAAGAAATAAAGTCCATTTCCATAAAGATTTTCTTAGAAATTTGTTTAATTTGTCTATTAAATCTTTTTTTTTCTTCACCGAGTGAAATATTGAAATTAAGTGAATCTACCCAAACCCACGTATAGTTTCTTAAAACAAGTTCTCAACAAACAAAATATAAGTTTATTTCTAGTCAAAGTTTGCTTTTTTTATGAAATAAATCACTAAAACTTGCAAAATTATCTGTCAACAGAAGAACAAGAATCTTTGCTTAAATTTAACAGTTTAATAAGCTTAATAGTTTCATATTTGGTTTGCTGTAATCTTATTTTAAGTCTAGATGAATGTTATAATTATAACATATAAACGTGATATACGCTATAAATATTATAAAGAATTATATGCAATATATTCTGATTTGCTAAGATTATATTTTTAATACTAGAGAGGTACATTTCCTGAAGAAAATGTGAGTGGTGCTCGCCGTGGCAAAACTCGGGCCCCCCATATCTCTATGACAATGGGATCTTAGCATCATGTCAGTGACTTCTTCATGATGTTGCTAGAAACATGCTAATATAGCTAGCATCATGCTAGCAACATGCTAATCAGCTTAACGCCATACTAGCAACATGATAATCATGTTAAGTGCCTTGTAATGTAGTTAGCATTATGCTAGCAACATGCTACTATTCCTAGAATCATGCTAGCAACATGATAAGCACTCTAGCATCATGTTAGTGACATTCTACTGATGTTGCTAGCAACATGCTAATATAGTTAGCATAATGCTAGCAACATGCTAATAAGCTAAACGTCATGCTAATCACTCTAGCATGTTTTTAGCAAAATCCCACTAAAGTTAGCATAATGCTAGCGACATGCTAATACCGTTAGCATCATGCTAGCGATGTGCTGATATGATTAGCACAATGCTAGCGACATGCTAATATCGTTAGCATCATGCTAGCAAAATGCTAATATCGTTAGCATCATGCTAGCAAAATGCTAATTGCGTTAGCATCATGCTAGCAAAATGCTAATTGCGTTAGCATCATGCTAACAGCATGCTAATGAAGTTGCTAGGGGGCGTGGCTTATGAGCATGATGATTAATGCGAAAGACTGATTGGCGGCCTGAGTTATATGAGCCCTCCAGTGGGATCCACAGTTAAATTCAATTTCTATGTTCCTATGGAATTTACCATTGTATGTTAATTGCCCTCTGCTGGGGCAGTTAACCACTCGCCCCTTAGAAAAGTCATGTCAAGCCCCCCCATTCCCGAATTAGCCGAATGATATGCCACCTCTTTCAAGGGTGTACGACAAACGGAATTCGTCAAAGTCTATGGGCGGTTAATTGGCTATAGTAATGGGCAGTTTTTTGGGAATTGCGGGAAAACCGTGCGTTGGATTGCTTCGGGAGCCGAGGTTGAAACGCAGTCCCAATCGAGCCGGACACAACGGTGTAACATACGTGGGCGTCGTCTCAAAGCTGTCCGGTGTGGAAGGGTCCAAACTTTTTAGTCGAATAGTAATATGTGCTATAGTTTTTTGGATATTTTGGGAAAACCGTGCGACGAATCGCTACCAGTCAGTCATAGAAAACTATTCCCGAATATTCTGCACGATATGACACCTCACTCGTGGGTCTACGACAAACGGTGCGGGACTAGTTATTCGCCAAATTCCCCATTATGAGTCAATGGGGCAACTTTGGGGACCTCTCTTGCCCCGGGGGTAAAACTTATACCCTTGTACATTGTATCTTCTGACACAGGTTGCAAACCTCTTCAAATGTGGTGAATTTTACGTTTCTACCACATTCCCTCTCTGCGCTACAATCCGTCAAAGTTGGTCTCAATGTTAAGTCAATGGGAAAGTCATAGCACCCCATTCCCGTATAAGCAGCACGATTTGACACCTCACTCATGGGTCTACGACAAACGGTGCGAGACTAGTTACGCGCCGAAATTTGCACGGAAGAAGAAGAATAAGAAAAAGAAAAATAAGCCTGTGAGATAACAATAGTAGTGCTTCGCACCACTAATTATATTATATTATATATTTTTGTTTTGCAGATTTGTCCATTTCTCACCTCACCAGTCCTTCATACAAACCAGTTTGTTTCTGATTCACCTCTAGTGAACACCTCGCTCTAGTCAGAACTGAAATAAATATCACCTTCTGAACGGGTTCAGTTCTGGATTCTGATTGGTCGATAGGTGCTGATTCACTTTCTCTAACAGCATCTCTTCCTTTTACTCCACCGCAGGTTGATAGTATGAGGAGAAGCGTCATTTACTTTCAGATAGTTTTCTACCACAACAAATCTGTTATTTTTTCTTTTATGTAACACAACAAGCTATGGGGTTCGTCTTGCATTTAAAGCGGATAATAAGACGACTGAAGAACCATGACTAGGTTTACTGCATGGCAAGTTTCATTATCAAAGGCTTCTAGATGGACATTTGGATAAAACCGAAGTTGTGTGCTTGAGCTACCATCAAGGGGAAACAATTTTTACAAAAACTTACTTTAGATGTAAGATGTGGGAGTGGTGGCTCAGGCGGGTAAGGCTTTAGCTTGTTGATTTTTCGTATTTGAGGTAGGTTGCCTAAATACAGACTGGCAGCACTAATTATTATTTTCAAGAAAGAAAAAAAAAAAACAACAATGAAAAGACTTGAAAGGCTACAGAAAGATTAACCGTTTATCTCTACAACAGCGTGTGTGAGAACGAGACCAAACCTACCTCACTAATGTTCCTGCTAACATTAAACTTAACTTTCCTTTGTAGAGAAACCTCAGACACCCTGTGCGCTGGTTTACACTACAACACATCATTCACTTAGTAACTATAAACAGTGTGTGCGTGTGTGTGTGAGATTTAATGTGACTTTCCTGGAATCAGATTGTTTTAGGACTGGGTTAATGCGTGTGAAGTTACACATTACACATAACGTCTGAAAGGCTCGAACTACGTTATATAAAGAGCAGAGACACCGCCCGGTCATCATGCTATAAACTTTCCATACGTGGTGAAGACTTCAAATGTGTGCAAATTCTGTTAAGGTTACTCATCGACCAGAAAGGATCGCGGACACTTCCTCTTGGCCTGGTCACGTCACGCCAGACGTGAGAGATGTCCTGAAACATGCTTCTCATAAGCCGTGTTCATTTTGAAATGGGGCAAAAAACAAACAAACAAAAAGTATGACCATGAGATGTAATAAATAAAATCACCATTGCTGTTCTATATAATATATGACAAGGTTATTTGAATAATGAACAAGTCACATGACTTAACCCCTCCCTTTCCCCTCAAACTGATCGGAAATGGAAGCGAGTCGAACTCGAGACTAGAGATGCCGTCGATGGTTCAAAACTGATGTGCTATTAACGTTCACCATCTGGATCGATTTCTCATTCGGATCTGTTCATCTCCTGGTTACGACGATGATGAATCAACATGAACCATTTAACAACTCGTTCGAGGGACAGAACGTCGGAAATCTTTGACGGAAAAGGAGTCAGGCGTTTGACCTTGCTGTGACCTTGATCCTGCTTGGATCCGTTTCTCACTGGAATCCGTTCGCTGCCCGTTAAACTGCATGTAAACATATAAATATTTAACAACTCCTTCAATCTCAGACAGTCACACGGACACATTGATCAATAGTTAAAGCCTGAAATTTCAGGTACAAAAACTGTTTGTGGGAATTTCAGTCCTGAACTACTGAGTGACTGCAGTCGCACGTCATCAGAGATCAGAACAGAACCGAATATTTATTGTCATTAAGTGTAACGAAATTGAGTGCCGTTCTTGATGCAAGCAAGAAGTGACACAAAAACAGTAGACATAAAACAGCCTCCCAAAATAAATTAAAAAATAATAATAAAAAATCTTTTATACATATAAAAAAAACTGTAATATCGGCGTGTCTGTACATTGAAGATATTCGTGAAAAAAATTTTTGTGGTGATGTAAGATGAGTTTTTTGGAATTTCTGTCTGTCTGTTTGTTCACGCATCATGTATAAACTACTGAACAAATTTTAATGGGGGTTTCGCAGGTGTATTTGGCCGAGCTTGAGGTAACATATACTGTAGGCTTTGTTTCATTGCAATCGACCCACGGGAAGAGAGGATATGAAACTTTGAATTTTAAAAACGAAAACGCCCTTATATTGCTTTAAAAAAAAATTATCAACTTTGGAAAAAAAAAATGAGTTAAAATTAGTTCATCTCTATATTCAACAGATGGTGCTGTACATTTAAAAAACACGCTTATGGGTGTGTGATTAAATTTCACACAAACAAAGTCAGGCCTCATCTAGTCACTGTAGAAATAAATAAAGAAAGAAAGAAACTGCTGTCTGCATCAGCCGAGTCCAAGACCTTCTTCATGGTTAAGTGGAACCGTCCCCAGTCACCACACGCATCCCAGTCAGGCCCATCGTCCACAGTGAGCCAGAGACCCCCATGTGATAATCACAGAAACTCCCTAAATTGTTTTTCGTACCTGAGCCTTCAATAACAAACGTGGACTCCATATTAACTTAAACACATCTCCTGTTATACTGAACTTCTTCCTAACACACAGTATGACATCAGATCAATCCCTGCTATCTGTCATCACCCAGATGAGGATGTGTTCCCTGTTCAGTCTGGTTCCTCTCAGGGTTTCTTCCTATTTCCATCTCAGGGAGTTTTTCCCTCAGCACCGTCTCATCAGGGACGATTTCATAATTATAGTAAACACTTTTATCTCCTGTACATATTCTAATCTATTTCCATTCATTCTGTTCATGCCGAACATTAAAAGTGCTATAAATTTTAAACTGATAAACTTATCCGATCCAGGACAAACAGGAAGAAAGCTCTAAAACAATCTGCACCACAGGCATAAAAACATAAAAACTTGACTTCTTTATAGGAATTATTGTTTGGGACAAAAACAGCACTAATCAAAATCAGTAACGGATCGAATGGTGACGTGAACTCTTAAAAAGTCAGATGAAACCGTAGCCCTGCCGCATGCTCGTGTCGACATGTGATCGGCGTAATTGCGGACATGTGGAGCTTATTGTACAAACCTCCAGATCCTCGTATAAACCTGAGCAAGTGTGTGTGTATGTGTGTGTGTGAGGAAGAGACAGAAAACAGAAAACTGGTGTTAACAAACTAAACACAGATCTGATCTCTGGGTTTATCAGCTGCATAACAGTGTGATCAAATTAAATACATAATAAACCAGTGTGAGGGAATAAATGTTCTGGTGTCACAAAAGAAAAAAAAAAAAAAAAAACATCCTGAAGCTTCAGTATTTAAGAGTCTTTAATCTTTCAGTGTGTCTGATTTATAAGGAAGAGGTGTCGCCCATCACCTATCTTAACCTTAAAACATCTGAACATCCTCTTACAACTACTCATATCAGCAACGTGTAAAAAGATCATGATGAAATGTAAATCAATGCTGAACACACACACACACACACACACACACACACACGTTAGAGCTGTAGCTGTAAAAAGTGATCAAATAACACGCAGGATAAAAGATCTAACCCTAAAGATCTAACCCTTCTCTGAGCAGGCAAGACTCGTAAAAATTCACAACAAGCATTCAGACTAATGAAGAGAAGCAGAAGAAGAGAGTCGCAGGACGACCTGAAAGCAGGCAGAAGCACACAAACCATCTCGCGTTCTTCACCTCACATCATCTCTGAAGTGAAGTGTACAATCAGAACTGAAATATGATAAGTCATGGCAGGAAACAGGAAATGTCGCAGGACACATTAGAGAAGAACTCGACGAGCCCAAATCCACGCTGTACAAAGACAAAAGACGCAGCTTTTATTTGTCACATATTCGCTCCAGTAACCCAAGGCCTTAACTAACAGGATCACAAAGCAGATCGTGTAACGTTTTTTTTTTTTGGACTGTTTTTCAGATCAGCATAAAAAAAAGCAGAAACACATGTGGTGTTCCGTTCCACAGTGTACAGTAAGTCCCCGACTTTACAGCTTCCTGTGAAGATGTCCTGTAAATCTGTCCTGATGGTGAATAATCCTAACTTCAAAAAATCCTCAACAAAACACAGTTCACAGTCCGATACAGTGAAAAACAGCTCTGAGACAAAATGGCGTCCGGGATTCCCCTCACGATTTAAAGGCACAGAGACAACACTGTTACATTTCACTGTGAGATTCATTTCCTTAGGCGCAGTTATGGTTTTTGGCCACATGATGGCAGTGTGAGGGTAAAGAGGACGGAGATTTAGTCGGTATGATTTACATTGTATACCCGTGTCAAAGGCATACAAGACTACCTTTGTCATACTTGCGAACAAATCCGACTTACGAACATGCTCCTGGAACGGAACTTGTTCATAAGTCGGGGACGACCTGTACTTTAAACTGTACGCCTGCTCCATGCTGAGGGAATGTCGGTTGACAAAAAGAAGACAAAATTTCTCCATTCAGGACACTAACACAGACATCACTTCCTCTTTGTGTTACACAACTTCTAACTCCAGGGTCGTTCCTGATTTTTTTTTATTTCTACATTGTATAACAATACTGAAGGCGTTTATCCAAAATACACAATAATCTCCTTTGAACAGTTGATATTAAGATGTATCTGCTACTTATGATCTGTAAAGCTTTATAACGGCTCTAATCTGAGGTGCTGTTTGTTAATTGGTGATTTCTGCGGCTGGTAACTAAGTTTTGTTCTTGCTTTCCTGGGAAGGTCTTCATGAGAGACAGTTTCATCATGGAGCTCGATGGGTTTTGCAAATGGACTCAACACACTACTGTTCTTGCAAGAACTGTTCCAGAACAGCTGACCTTCATGTCCTAAAATAACAACTGACTGATGCTGCTGTTGTTACTTAATTATACTTACATGTTGCACATTTCTTATTGTCCCCATAAAATAAGGACTAACATGCACTTGGGAACATGGACAATAACACTGCTGCTGACATACGCGTCATTTCATTTCACACTGCTGCAGTCACACCCACACACCATATCTTTACCCATCTACATTTTTATATATATTTTTTTATACCTCACAGTTTACATGCTTTTTTTTATACCTCACAGTTTAATACCTTGGTGCCGTTTCTTATAACTTTAGTTTTCTCACTTTATCACTCAAAGTGCAGCATTTAAACAATACAAACAAACTTCAAATACAAAAGTTTAACATTGTTACTGTGTTGCATGTGTCGGTCATCTGCTGTATTTTTTATTTCTTAACAATCTTAGGAAATGTATCACTCCTCCCACACGGGATAAAAATGTGTAAATAGTTCAGAGTGCGCCACCTGTAGGAGCCCCAGGTCTCAAAACTCAACTTGACAGTGAGCGCGCGGGTTGAGTAGCCTTCGAATGCACACAATTGTGCGTGTAATGAGTGGGTCTGAGACTAAATCGCTAATAGAGTTTAGAGGAAAAGGCAGATCAGAGGTTTTTGACACCAGGATGTACCACCACAAAAATATGTCTCTGTTGCGCCATCGGAAGCTTCTGCACTCTGTACAGGATCGTTTATATCTGAGGCTTATTATTGTTAGCATGTAGCATTAACATCATGTTGTCTTTGATAACAATAAATGAACTAGAAGCCACTAGCTGATCATGACTCTGCCTAAACTAAATTTCACAATCCTTTTTTAATTTTTTTTTAAATACTTTTACAACTTCAACAACACTTAAAGCAAAAAAATTCCTGCCCTTTGCCTTACAAACATTCAAAAACAACATTCAAGATTTCAAGATGCCCAGTGTGGTTTTAAATAAAACACTCAATAATGAAATGAAAGCGCATAATAATAGGAGGCGCTCGAACCGGCGATCCAAGCATGGCGTTTTTACTCCCTACAGTCCGTTGTTGTAGCACCTGTGCAGTAGGAGATACAGTAACTCAAGGAACAAAGTTACAGTAAGTCTCTGATCTGCACTATTCTACACACAGCACCAACACTCATATCTACTAGTGTCTGACTTTTAATAACGTCGAAAACCAAACAAAAGCTCAGATTTCTTTATCAGTCTCGTAAACACATGCAAAAGAAGTGTTTTTTTTTTTTTTTAACCGAGATCAGAATGAAAAAGGGTTAGAATTTTATGTAAATCTTCTGGATGTAGATAAGAAACAAATCTGTTTGCATTGCCACCATTTCTGCATGTGAATACCAAATCATTCAATAACAAAAATATTAAAAACATTCATACTCTATTCATTTACAGTCTTATACTGATATAACACAACCTCTTTCAATCCCTTAGCATTCTGTTCAGGTTTCACCGGAGACAAACATCACAAACATTATAATGACAAATTTTTTTTTTTTTTAAAACATCATATTAATATTATATCATATAAATGTAAATAAGTTATCCATATCTAAAGCCATAATGTAGAAATAACGGTATTGTTTTTTTCTACATTGCCTCTACCAACATATTTGCTTTTTTTTTATTATAATAATGAATATTATTTATTATTATTAGCTTTAGGATGAGATGTGTGTCTTTACTGTTATTTTACCAAGATGCCTGGTTAAAGTGGTAAAGCTAGTCAGGTTAACTTAACCTAGCTAACATAAATCTCAGCATGCCAGCTAAATTGCTCCTTACTCATCACTGTTTGAGCATTGAATCAGTCCGGATATTCACAAAGAATCACTTAGAAAAACTCTAAATAAAAATAATCTCAATTTCAATCCTCATATTTGACCCTGAACACAATTTCCACTCGTTTGTCCTGGCTAAAACAGACATTTCCACAGGCTGCATCCTAAACGCCAAAGATTTAGTCATCTAGCGCACTACATAGGGTGCGTACACCGTAATCGCGCGCGCTCTGAAGTGCACTTGTACATGGACTAAAGAGAGCATTTGGAACACAGCCGTCACAGTTTACCTGTTAGCATTCCAGCGCTTTTCCAAGGCTAGCAACTATCAAAAAAAATAATAAATAACCAACCAGAAAGCAAATAGAGGTTTACAGAAAATAAAATACCACTCACCTTGCCTGTGAGCTAGATAATCGTTTAGTTTGTTATTTGACCGGTTTATCTGAGCAATTTCTGTGTTGAAGACATTTAACTGAGGTTAGAACGCTCACCGTTCGCCTTTATGGGAAGCTTTTCCAACGTTATTTTCCCTAACCGACAAATCCCGCCTCCGTGCATTGCGATTGGATATCTTTTCACACTCCGAATTGTATCAGCCAATCACAATACTGAGAGTCGGACACACTAGCCAATAATATCATCCAAGAGGCGGGAGTGGATTGGAATAGGTTTTCCAGTATGCAGAGTATATCCAGCGTGAGAAGTTCCGCCTCCGTTGCCATGAGAGACCAGACTTTGTCCGTTCCCATTGGTTGCCTGTCTGGGAATGGGCACTCTCGTTGGCTGAAAAGCACGCCTGTCCAAAAATAGCACTTTTTTCATGTTTATTGTAAGTTTACATATAATAATGATTAATTCAAGAAATTGAAAGCAAACAAAGCCTGAGACAAAATCAGGCTGTAACCCTAATTCCTAACCTAACATTTCACTCTCAAATGATCTCAATAAACAAGTCAACTATTAATAAAACATAATAAAGAATTAAGAGATCATGCATTCGCATCTTAAAGATTTACATTTAGGCATTTGGCAGACGCTCTTATCCAGAAGGTCTTTTAAAAAAAGTGCTTTGAAGTTTCCATCATTGGATAGATTCTTACACTAGGTGACTAGGTTACTAACTAAGTGCCATCAATCAAACATAGTTGGAAATTTTTTTCAGGAGTGAGTAGCAGTAGTGGAGTCTTGAAATAACAAGGGACTGAACAAGCTCCTGAGTGGCCTGTGAAGAAAGAAATAGGCGGATTGTTCTGATGTTGTAAAGAAGAAATCGACAAGAGCGAGTAAGTTCAGCATTGTGTGGAGAAAATGACAGATGATTGTCCACAGTTACCCCAAGGTTGCGGGCAGTGGGTGGAGGAGCGGTCTGATTGTCGTCCAGAGAGATCTCAAGGTTTTGTGATCTTGGGGTTGAGTCGCCAGGGATGAACAGCAGTTCGGTTTTACTCAGATTGAGCTTCAGCTGATGAGTTGCCATCCTGGATGAGATGTCTGCCAGAAACACACCAAGCACAGGGTGCAAACATGCACACTCCACACACAGAGACACAAAGGTGGGACCCGAACCCTTGACCATGGAGGTGTGAGGCCACAGTGCTAACCACTACACCACTGTGCTGCCTTCACGTGAGATTTCCTGTCCATTTTTTATTAGAATCAAAAATATCTATTGATTTGATTTTCAAACCCGTCCATGTGAACAGTTCAAAGCTTTACACAGAGTAAGTTTAACCGCCTGTCAAGAATCAACATGATTAATTACAAATCCAGCTACAGTTCCTTCACCTGTAATAAATGATCTTGTCATGGAAAAGCTCTGCTGGATTTATAAGGTTTCCTGCTAAAACTTTTTTTTTTTCCTGTGGCTGTGCTGGGTGCTTGCTGATTTCCGAGACGAGGTAAAGATAAGAAATGTTGTTCGGTGTCTATAAAGTAATGAACAAAAGGCCTATCTAAATACAAACCCTTCTTCTGGACCATAGCACAGTTTTTCATAAAGGTTTTCACAGCCACATAAGACACTTGTTTTTATCATGTATATATCTTTATTATTATAATTTTTTTCCTTGCACCTTCAGGGTCCGGGTTCGATTCCTACCTTGGGATCCGTGTGCATGGAGTTTGCTTGTTCTCCCCGTGCTTGGTGGGTTTCCTCTGGGTACTCTGGTTTCCTCCCACAGTCCAAAGACATGCTGATTAGGATACTTGGCATTCCCCAAATTGCCTACAGTGTGTGAATGTGTGTGAATGTTGACTGGAGGACCTACGACAGTTGTAAACTGTAATAAATACAATGGTCACCATTGGACTCTATAGTCAACTAGAGACCATAGAGGCCAATGGTGACCACTGTATTTATTCCCAATTTTTACAACTGGTTTACAGAGGTTCCTAGATGGATGGATGGATGGATGGATTATAATTTCACATAATTTTATTTTTACATTATTACATTAATTTCATTATTGTAATTTTACATTATTATATTTTTCAAAAACAACATTATGTAACATATATGTATAGATTTTTCCATGTTATTTGTATAGTAAAAAAAAAAACTTGATTAATGTGGATTAAACACAAATTTTAGATCTGAGAAAAAATCTAAAAACTCTATATTTTATTTTAAAGAAGAAAGATCCTGTATAAGGAATATCTTTTTGCGATCGGATTCTTAATATCTGTGCTTCTGAGAGCTTTATAAACCACAACCTAATACCGAAAGAGGAAATGAAATGCATGCATACATATAAAAAACAAATCACATCACCTTTTCCCTTTTCCATTGTCCCAACAGCTGTGGCAAAGTTTGACGTGGAAAAATACGTTTTTTTTTCTTTCTTTTTTGAATTTTATCTCTGTAAACATTTTATCTCTCAAAAAGTGAAACAAAGCACATCAATGTGTTTAACATCACTGTGATGAAATATATCTCTAGTATCTACAGTATAAGTCTAACATACTGTATGACCTGACGCTGAGGATATATAACTGTAACATTTTACAGATGGACTTGGAAACCTGATGTTCAGGGTCTGATGTGAAATCTAGTGATTGCTGCTGCTGTTAAACTTTCCATATGTTTCCATACACACACACTCACACACTCATACAAAACTTGGGAGGGACTCAACAGTCGACCCTGGGGTTGTGAGGCAACAGTGCTAACCACTAAGCAACCGTGCCACCTTATATGATGATGATGATGATGATGTATTTAATACATGCACATATGGGCAGTTCCAGCATTACGGATGTGACAACTGGACCAATAGTAGCAAAAAAAAAAGCCTCAGAGCATGAATAAGCTTAGTTAAAGTCAAAGTCAACTTTATTGTCGATTCTACAGTGCATAGAACATATAGATAATTTAATTTTAAGTTACTCTCAGTCCCCTTAGCTTACGAACAACGTTAAGTACAAAAATTTAAATGCAAAAATAAAAATAAAAAATAAAAAACTTAAATAACACAAACTAAGACTATCAGCATCAGTGAACTAATTAGCATCGCTTTAAATGTAATGTCTTCAGCTAAAATCAAATAAATCCACAAAATGTATATAATAATTTACATCTTGTACATCTAGGATCATTTATCAGTATATAAAATGGATGTGACATTAAACAGACAAACAAAAAGTGCAGATTTTTAAAATGTTTCTCATTTTTGGAATAAATAATGCAGGATAATTGGCATTATGGATGTGACATTCTCACATTTTATGGATGTGTCGTGTCTGAATCAGACTGTATGTAAAGAACATGCGTTAATAGTGAATTTCAAATGCTTTCATCATGACATTTTTGTGTTTTTTGAAGCTCAACATTGGACTCACTCACTCACTCACTCATCATCTATACTGCTTTATCCTGTGTAAAGTGTCTCGGGGGGCCTGGAGCCTATACCAGGAGGCGGGGTACACCATGGACAGGGTGCCAATCCATCGTAGGACACACACACACACACACACACACACACACACACATTTACACACTATGGGCAATTTGGGAATGCCAGTTAGCCTAATCGACATGTCTTTGGACTGTGGGAGGAAACCGGAGTACACGGAGGAAACCCACCAAGCACTGGGAGAACATGCAAACTCCATGCACACAGACACAGACACAGAGGGACTCAAACCGAGAACGTAGAGGTAGAAGATGACAATGCTAACCACTGATCCGCTGATCCACCCAACATTGGGTTTTACTATTGACCAGTATGGGTTGGTAGGAACCATTTGAATGATGACTAAATTGTTCGTCGCTAAAAGTCTTAGTAATCGAAGCAGCTAACATTAAACAACATTAGCACTGAGTAGATATGACCAGAGTGATGTTAGCGTTACTAGCTTTCTTCGCTATCTGTATGAATTGGATGGATGGATGGCAGCATCTGGACTCAAAGCGAGGCCAGATCGTGTGTGTTTAAACCCCATCAGTATATAACTAATTCATTTCTGTAGTGCATTTTGTCCATGTTTAATGGATGCCTCAGTGGAAACATGTCCTCCTGTAATTTGTTTTGAGTCACAGTCGAGGGAGCTGAATGGAGGCTGCATGACACACTTCAGGATGCAATCTGTTTCCTGCATAAACAGATGGAGCCACTGTACTCGTGCTACAGCACCCCTCCCTTTCCCTTTCATTCGGCTCACCATACACACACACACACACACACTTAACATTGTGCTACAGACTACACACGAGCATTAATCCCAACTCAACAGCGTGAGTGCGCGGTCAGAAAACTAGAGGAACGCACTGTTCAGAGATTTTTATTCAATTGGACACTATGAATGCTATGAGGAGCTGAAAGTTTTAGCTACAGAAAGAGGATTGTTGTATTTAACGAGCCAGGGTGATGATTAGTATAACCACAGCAGCAGATGAAAAGCTGTAAAGCTCCCCCTGGTGGACTCATGTGGAGAAGCATGATGTCATTTCCGTCGGGGTGAAATACTGTAGAATACGAGATGACTTTATTAACATCACTGCAGCTGTAACACTGCTCACAGGCTCTCAGTCTCATTCTCTATACCGCTCATCCTGTATATGGTCACGGGGGCCTGGAGCCTATCCCAGGGGAGTCTAGACGGGGTACACACTGGATGGCGTTGAAGGACAGCTATTTAACAGCATGTTATTTAATATGCAATATGTAGTAATAAATTAGATTAGGTATGCAGGTTAGTAAGATTTATGCGCCACAGCATGCGTTTAGTGTAAATGACATTCAGAATACAATACAGATGAGGTGAAATATTTAACTATTATATTATTGTGTAGGTTTTGAGTATTGTTGTGTAATATTGTTGTCTATTACTGAAGCGTCAGGCTGAGTTAAAAGAAATAGTCTGGAATTATTTCATACCAAATGAAGCCACTACAACTTTAATTCAATTTAAATGAAATTGACCCTTGCACCTCAAGGGTCCGGGTTCGATTCCCTCCCCGGGGTCTGTGTGCATGGAGTTTGCATGTTCTTCCTGTGCTTGGTGGGTTTCCTCCACATGCAATTGCTGCTCCCAAATTACCCAGAGAGTGTAAATGAGTGTGTGAGTGTGTGATATCTGCGATGGATCGGCATTCCGTGTACCTCGTCTCATGCCCCAAGTCTCCTGGGATGGGCTCCAGCCC
Organism: Clarias laeviceps; assembly: GCA_030014305.1. Lineage (NCBI taxonomy): Eukaryota > Metazoa > Chordata > Actinopteri > Siluriformes > Clariidae > Clarias > Clarias laeviceps. The sequence goes on along the minus strand of JAQMYJ010000033.1, from coordinate 31,838,842 downwards.
ACCGCGACCTGGTGTACAGGATAAAGCCGCATAGACGATGAGTTGTGTGTGAGTGAGTAAATTCAATTCAATTGAATTGCTTTATTGAACAACCTAGACATTGTTTTCATTCCCACATCCTCACACTGGGTTTTTTTTTTTGTGTGTGTATTAATTATTTCGTTTTTAAACTCAATAAATTCCACACAAAGCCCTTGCCCAGCGGCAGAGCGAACTCCATTGTGACATACAGTAGGCCGTGAGCAAAGAGCGCTCTCAGAGCCCCAGGTTGCACATCACTATTCAATCATGTTGGGAGTCTGAAGGCCAAATCCGACTTGTTTATCAGGTGCTACTTAGGTTGTGGTTGAACACTGCAAAAATATAACAGGTTCAAAATCATTTTTGAATTACATATGAAAGCTTGATATGCCCTTAAATAGTAGAACATCATCTACAGACATACTGTAGGACGTTTCACAGTTATGGTACTGAAAACAGGAACTGATGCTAGAAATAATAATTCGCAGTGAGTATGTGGTCGGTTTACTGAAGTGTAGTTTGGTGCTGCACAAATAAAGTGACCAAAAAATGGCAATGTCCCAAAGCAGTTTTTGCTTAAACTAGAGAAAATATAACTAGCTGACCATTTAATTGATTTTTTTCTGATTTGCTGCATATCCAGGGGCAGCATGGTGGCTTAGTAGTTTTCAATGTCGCCCCTAAATCCGGGGTTCTAATCCTGCCTCCAGTATGGGGCAGTGGTGGCTCAAAAGGTTAAGGGTTCCTGATCAGAAGGTTAGAGGTTCAAGCCCCAGCATTGCCAAGCTGCCACTCCATCCATCCAACCATCTAAGAACCTCTGTAGACCAACCGGGGGCTGTAGTATTGTATTCATTCCCATTTTTATGACAGTGGTAGGACCTGATTCCTTAACATTCACACATCCATCCACACAGCACAGGCAATTTGGGAACACTAGTTAGCCTAATCTTTGGACTGTGGGAGGAAAACAGAGTAACGGAGGAAACCCACCAAGCACAGGAAGAACATGCAAACTCCATGCACACAGACCCCGAGGCGGGAATCAAACCAGGAACCTGGGAGAACCTGGTGCTAAACCACCGTGCTGCCCAAGCTGCTGCTGGTGTGCCTTTAACCCTGTCTCCTTCTGGCTGTTCCTGCGCTCTGATGCCAGCTTTCTATCTGGGATTTACAATGAAAAGACTTAAAAATATTTTGACCTCCTCCAGTTTGTTGCCTAAACACCTGTTCAGGATCCTGTTACTATCTGATTGCCAATGATGAAGAAGTCCTAAATGTTTTAAGAGTTTGAAGAATTTGTAATCTTTCTTACTAGTACAAATGTTGAGGAGAAACATGTAGATCAACATAAAAAGCAATCGTTGTTTAAGCGCTGGCTTTAGCACAAGTGTAGAAAAAGTGTACTGTTACACTCTGAAAGAGTTTGTTTGTGTTTGAATTGACCTTCTGTCAGTCATTTCACACACACTTCCCAATGTCCCAGCATTCCACTGCCCATCTCTGTCTCAAATCAGCAGGTGTCCAGCACAAACAGACAAAGCTCCAAAAATCTGATCAGCGTGAAAAAAACATGAGACACAATAAGAGCAGAATAAACACACAGTGCAATATGTTCCAGCTATACATGAGAAATAAAATCGTCACATTCTTTTATTACACAGCAAAAAGTACAGCAGATCTCAAAGTGCACTTGCAAATGATTCCATGACACGCCTTACTAAATAATCTGCATAGATCTAAGGGCGGAGCTTTGAAACTCTTTTGTGAGAGTTTATTCAGCTCAAGCTTATTCAACTCCATCTATTTAATCATTAGCAACCAAATTTAGCCAATTTAGAGGTGTCATGTCAATTGTTTTGTTACACATCCACTGGTCTGTGTTCTGTCTGTGTTTCTCCTGTTTCTTTCTCCGAGTCCAGATGTTGTGCTCACTTTCAGAGTCCTGATGCATCACCTCCCGTCACTGTGTGCTGATATCAGAGACATGACGGCATTTAATTCACTGATGGAATGAACCCCACTCCTGCTTCTGACAGTTAGATTGTCCCGTGTGAGTTATAATTCTTTTTTCACTACTTGGTGTATAACACATTGTCCTTATCATAGACTTTTGTATAACAAAAAAGCCATAAAATTTTATTCCTGTACCACCTGTCTGACACCTCATAAAATAAAATCCTCATCTGTATGTGTTTGTAATGTCTAACACGCCATGCCATATCCAGTTCATCATTTGGTCATTTAAATGATGAAATAATGATCAATCAGATTTTTATTTGTTTCTTGTCAATGCATGCACTGACTCAAAACCCACCTGTTATCGCAGGAATTTGTTCTCCTCATTGAGCAGAATTCGGATTGTTGCAGGTGGATCGTTTTATCTGCGTCTATACTGTATTAAGTTTGTGTAATCTTGAAGTAACTCCTTTGTCAGCCAATACTGTAGAAAAATGACATGACAAATGGTCATGACTATTTGAGATGGTACTGATTACTTTTGTGTCGCAATTGAACAATTTTTTTTAAATAACGCAGATAGTATTGCATTAGTCATCTTTTAATTTTATTTATTAAAAATTGAAAATTTGTTATGCATTCCTGAGATTTATATACACTGTAGTTGTGTATATAGGATTTAATTTAAATTAAAGTGTACAACCCCCTTTGCTGGAGAATTATTCACTATTATAGGACAGTGCTGTTCAATTCTTAATTCTGATTAGTCAGGAAGTTTTAAAATAATAATAATAATAATTTATTTATAATCCTCTTTCAAGCACTCAGGACAATTTACATTGAACATAAAAGGTTAGAAACCTTTTTGTTTTTGACTTTTGGACTTCATTGCCTAAGATTCACCTCGGCCAGGTAATAGAAGAACTCACCTGAACCAAGGTGACTAATTACTGTAGGCTGGCTATGAATAGCCATAGTTTGAGTTGGTGCGTGTCTTGCATCTGTTTTGTTTAAACTGTTGTACAGCCTTTTTCTGTTCTGTTTGGCCATGTTTCATGTTTTTGTTTGTGTTTTCTTGATTAAAAACCTCTTGGTCTTAACCTCCTGCGATTATGCCTCGCCTGCAACCACACTTTCCTGACACCTCTCATATCTTCTGGTCCGAGTCGTTTCGTTCTTCTGTCACGTGACTCGTATAGACGCTATGCAGTGCATTACACATTAAACAGAACTGACTGGTTCTTCTCATGAGTCTTCTAGTCCGAGTCGTTCGTTCTTTTGACTCTATTGAACTGCGTGGCGCATATGGGAGTCATGTGACAAAAGCACAAATGATTCGGACTAGAAGACTCAAAGGTAACGACTCATTTCTGTTTTCTGCACATAACCTACGGAGGTTTTGCGACGCTTTGCACTTGTGCGTCCAGTAGAAAATGAACGGATCACTCTTTGTGACTTCTGAGTCACGTTAAAGACTCGTTCAAAAAGAACGAATCGTTCATGAACGACCCATCACTACAAATACTACAGAGGCACTTCGGAATGACTTAGAAGCGATTACTAAGCAGAGTGTGGTTTAAGATGACATAATGTTATCAGATGTGTTTTCTTTGATGAAAGTGCTTCCATGACTTGTGGGTTTTGGCATTGGTTACGGTAAGTAATGTGCCTTTTGAATGTCCCAGAAGTGGGCAGGACCATGGTGGACAAACGTTGAGACATTTACCTGCTCATCTATTACAGCATACTGTATATTGTACAATATATCATTTAACTGCAGTACAGATAACATCATTTAATTCCTAAATGCAAGATCATCATTAAACGGTAGAGTGAGCTTAAAAATGAACATTCTCTCTCTCTTTTCTAGTTAAGATGATTTAACTTCTATGTGAAAAATAACAACCTACCATTATACAAGACATTACACGTATCCATCCATCCATCCATCCATCCATCCATCTAGGAACCTCTGTAGTCCAGCTAGGAGCCGTGGAGGATAATGTTGATTACCATTGTATTTATTCTCATTTTTATGACCGTAGTTCAACCTCCAGTCAACATTCACACACTATGGGCAATTTGGGAACGCCAATTAGCCTAATCTGCATGTCTTTGGACTGTGGGAGGAAACCGGAGTGCAGGAGGAAACCCACCAAGCACTGGGAGAACACGCAACCCGAGGTGGTATATATATATATATATATATAGTATCAGAGACGTCTTATAGATATTAACCTGTCACATTGATTATTTGAATTATTTGGAAAATAGAAAAAGTCAACATTGATTTAATAATTAAAAGCTCTACATCATCAATAAATATCTACCTAACTACAGTGTACGCATACAGTATGTGTAAATAATGAGCCTGATGTTTAAACAAATCTGTACTGAGAAGTCTGAGGAATCTTTATTGCGCAATCAAATAATGTCTTTGCAGGTGCGGCTACAACAATGTCCTTATTGGACAAAGCCTAAGAATACTCGAGACCTTTTGCTCCATCTGAGTCAAGAAATACGTATTTATTCTTCACCTTCCCTCACCCGGGGAACGCACTGATTGCTTTGGAAGTCTCAGACAAAGTCAGGGAGGAAAAATCAATGGTGGTTAAAGCTTCAACCAGGGACTGTTTTTTTGCTCTCACAGCCTTTTGAATGGTGCAAGGAAATCTCTTAGTCGTTTTTTTCTTTTTTTCTTTATATCACAAAAAAATGGGTGGAAGGAAGGAATTCTGTTTGGGGAACTTTAATCAAATTAAAGGAATAAGGACAGAGATAGCTAATTTGCTGATCGTGGATGAGCTTGGAGAGATTGTAGGATACAATAAAAGATAAAATCCGAATAAAAATCATTGCAGTGTGGAAGTGAAACAATGTGAATCTTTTTTTTTATTAGATATATTTTTATTTTCCACGTCAACACTTAGCAAAGACATGATATCATTGGCACTCTTTCAACAACACTATACAAAATAAATTAAATATTAAGACATTCATCGATTGCACATTTGGAGTGCCCGAGGAAGAGGGGATGCCTGGGAAAACACTGTTATACAAACATACACACGCATACACAGAGCCTTAGACACTGTCACACACCCGTGTACTGTACACGCGCACACAAAAACGAACATAAAAACACAGATACACCAGTGGGGTTCTCATTTGATCGGCGAGTCCAAGATCTCCTGGTAATCCTGTCGAATGGCGCGTCCCACCCAGTACAGCTTGAGCCCCGTGAGAACAAACACACTAATCATGATGACCAGCGCACCGAAGATGTCGTAAGCGGACGGCACCATGCGTAGCACGACGAGCTGCAGGAACATGGCCACGACTATCTCCAGGTGCTGCACGGTGCTCACTAGAGCAGGGTGGAACTTGTTCAAGGCGTAGTAAACCCCAAGGAACGCCACGGTGGAGCAGATGCAGATGCCAATCAGGTAGCCCCATGTCTCGGCATCCAGAGGGATGATGGGCTCCTGCATGGCGAACATGGTGGACGCTCCCCAAACGGTCCCCGTCCAGCCGAAAGTAAACAGCGCCGTCCACATGCTGACGCGCTCCTTGATGGCACGGTACACGATCATCGAGAGGGCAGCGGTCAGGCCCGCCATCACCGTCATAGTGTAGCCGAACGCCTCCTTCCAGAAGCCCAGTCGTGATTTTTCCTCGTCGGTGATGTTAGGAATCATGACCAGGCACAGCCCGAAGAGGCTGCCTACTACCGTGACTATATCTGTGTATCCCAGGCGCTCATCCAGAAGAAGGAAGGCCAAGATGGCGCTGAACACTGTCGTCGTGGCTCTCCACATGATGGTCCCGTTGCTAGGAGGGACGATGGCGAATGACGTGTAGGCGCAAGTGATGGAAATGACGTTGCAGACCCCATAGAAGAAGAGCCGCAAGCGGTATCCCTTAGGACCGAACGGGGCTTCCTTATTGTACAAGACCACTAATATGGACAACACTTGAATGACAGAGCGGATGAAAATGAGCTCTAAGGACGGCACTTTGGAGCGATCGGCTGCGAGCCGAGTGATCAGCGCTACGCACCCGTGAGCCACCGCAGCGCCGAACAGCGCTCCCCAGGTGACCCGTGACGCTAAAACCGAGGCCTCGCCAAAACTCGCCAGCTGGCTGCCTACTCCTTTATCCTTCTGCTCTCCCGATGACTTGGGACGCACCTCCATAGTACCGAAAGTCCTCCCGGGGCCGGAGTCCGTCACCAGCCTCTTGCTGGGGTTGCTTTCCATAAAGGATCCAAAATCCTCGAAGGACGGTGCATCATCATAGCCCTCATCCCCCGGTTGCGGGAAGTGCATGGCGTATTTTACAGTGACTGTATTCGGGTGTATTTTGACACGTTTCTTCGTGCCATATTGCTGGCTGCTCGAGGAAGGATCCATGGTTCTTGGCTCAGGTAAGTGACTGTAAAACAAGCAAGAACAAATGTTGCTTAGGGACAGAATTATTGATAAATGCATCAGCTGAAATGTGTAATAGAAGTTTTGACTATTAGGACCAAAAGTGAATACAACTGGATCAACGTGTAAATATTCTTGGAATAATAATTAAAAACATGTTGTTTGACAGCAAAAATATATTCACACTGATATGGTAAAGTAAGTACACATGAATTATATAGTGTTTTAGCATTTATGGAAGGAGTCTCCAGTTTCAGCAGGTGAGGTTTTGTGCCTCTCTGTTGCTCTGTAACATCACAAGTGATAACATGGGCTGATTTGTGATTAGGCTTTTATTATCATTTCAGTCATAAACAGTTTCGTACACAGTGAAACAAAAAAACGTTCCTCCGGAACCAAGGTGCTACATACGACATATTCTCTGCTTTTTTTTTTTTTTGCCTTTTTAATTATTATTTTTTTGTAATGCCCAAAACTTAAACAAGCCAATTAAATCCCCCTCCTATGTGACCTCATATAAGAATATCCACTCCCCTGGCTTGTTGCTCAGCTCTGCAGTTCCTTGTCGCAGGTTTTCATTTTCTCAGTTGTCATTTTTCCATTTCCATTTTTTCCATATTGCCTATACAGTAGCTTTAACAAGCCAATTAGACCCCACCCCCCTACTGTGACCTCATATAAGAAGAACCCCTCCCCTGGCTTGTTGCTCAGCTCTGCATTTCTCTGGAGGGGTGTGACTGCAGCAGCTCATTTACATGGGCACTGAAATGGCGCATTTGGAGGTGGAATGAAATAACAGGAGTATAAGGTATGAAAATACACACACACATACACACACACTGGGGGAGCTTTGACACCTGTGTTAAGTTGTTAAAGAAATAGTAAAATATGGGACCTTTAAATAAATAAAAACTGTCCTGGAATATTCACTTCAATTTTTGGCCCGTGAGTGATAATTTCCCCATAACAGCACTCCATAAAGTGTTTTATTCCTTACATTGCATTTTATCATGTTTTGTCATCTCGCTGGATTTTCATCCCTTGTAATGTCACTTTTATTTCATTCTACATTTCATTTTACAGTATATTTATGTGCAGCACTTTGGCCAGAACTCTTTGGTCTTTTAATCTGCGATATAAGTGCTTCTTAAAAATGAACGACACGCAACATTATTGTTCGCACATTAAGCCTAGAGGCTCCGAAGGATGTGGTTCATACAGTAACTACTGAGCTCCAGAGCCATCTTTAAACCATGGATGATGCACAGAGGCTTTTCCCAAACACACAAATGCATATGCTTAAATAATTCAAGTCAAGTGCTTTATGGCTCGCTTTTACACCCTTGTCTCTCTCTCTCTCTCTCTCTCTCTCTGTTTCTCTCTCTCGCTCCATGTGTAAAGCATTTTCTATATTTAAATCCTGCAGTGCTTGCATGGATACATGGATTTTGATTTAGTGTGATGGGAGCAGGAATTACATAACTGTGTATTTAAGTCGAAGTGACAGAGGGGCAAAAAAGAAATGCATGCATTATTATTTAAAAACTGATACTGATTAGGAAATGATATACATAGCAACACTACAGTATGCACAACAATTACTGTACATAAGGAAGTACATGTAATCATGTGCATGAGTAACCTGTACAGTGTTCACCTTTTGTGATGAGCATGGAGCTCACAATCAATTAAACACTAAGATTATCATCACATGCCGTTTCTTCAATAGGAGACGTGGTGTGAAAGTGGAAGTGATGTCAGAGATGAAACGAGAACTTAAAAGCATGGATACAATATGGAAATGTCATGCAGGAGAGGGTGGATATGATGTCACAGCTCCAGGACATAGGGAGAGTAGAAGGCAATGTTTTTTTTTTTTTTTTTAGAATGAGCAGTCACTGATCAGGGAAGGAAGCATTTAATGTCTTTTTTATTTTGTATTTTTTTAGGAAGACTGGACTGGAAAGTCGGGTTTTAAAGGACAGGGAAGCTGAGGAGAGAAAGAGATCTATAAGTGGAGGTGATGCAACTTACAGAATTCCAACTAAAGTCGCTGAGAGGAAACATGTCAGGAAGAAAGTGTGTGTGGAAGTAGCGGATAAAGCAGACGAAGAGTTTCAGACACAGAACAAGTCAAGACAATATCAGGTAAGGATGCATTAGACGTTTTTTACAGAAGGCTGGTCTGGAAAATCCTCCAGGAAGATGAAGGAGAATGAGACCTACAGTTGGTGGTAATGTAGCCAACCTACTGGATTACAACTGCCGTTAAACATCAAAGAGCAAGAAGAAGAAGATTTTGATTTGAAACTGATGGTTCTGTCTCATGTCTGTTTTTAAAAAAAAAAAAATTATTTTAAAGCAGTGCGCATGCGTGGTTAACCACCAGGGGGCGCCTTTGCATTTCCAGCTGCTAATATCTGATTCTGTTACTATATCTCTGTCTCTGTCTATAAACCCTGCCTCTTTCTGAAAAATCACACTTTTACAAGGCTGATGGTACATTTTGTGCTCCTCATCAGATCTTGTTCAGGTGCAAAAAGAGAGAGAGAGAAAGAGAGAGAGAGAATAAATGGAAGAATACACACTGGAATACTGAAATACTGAAATACCTAGTTCAGTAACATGTAATAAAAATTGATTAACCATGGAGGTTTGGTCTTATTTGTGATAAACAGTGCAATTTATTCGACACAAGGAGAGAAAGATGCGCTCTTCCGTAAATTTAAATAATAGATTTATGCAAATAAGGGAAATGATTTATGATTCTTACACGTTTATTCAATTAATAACGCCTGTTTAGTATTTAAACCAAACTGCAGACATGTTAATGATCATTAGAGGGAGCATTAATAATGTGCAGACCCCTGCCCTGCTCTCTGCATCATGCTGCAGCTCGGTATAATCAGCTCCAACACCATGCACTGCTTTTTTCCCGCTCTTATTGCCTGATGATGAGAATCTTCCTCTATGATGTGAGAATAAATCAGAGCGCCCGCATCACCCCGCATCACTCACCTGTCTCTCCCCGGAGCTCCTCAGCAGGGACGGAGAGCAGCGGGTCTGGGAGGCTCGGCGGCTTTAGGAGGCGAAGCCCCGCGCGGTGCCATGCTGCCCCATGCTTTACCCCTCCTGCGACACACAGAACCACGGCACGACGGAGACCTAGACGGATGCGCGCTGCCGACACGCGCTCACCGCGCCGCGCGCACTGCCAGAGCGAACAGAAAGGGCAGGGCGCGCGAGCTCCGCAGACGAGTGGGAGCGAGCCTGCGCGCGTGTGTGTGTGTGCGTGCGCGAACCAGTGCTTCACTAACAGTGACTATAATAATAATAATCACTACCACCACCATCATCATCACTATAATCATCATCATCATAATCATCATCACTGTAATCATCGTCATCACCATCACTATAGTAATCATAATCATGAATCACCTTAATCATTATCATCATCACTATAATTATAATCATCATCAACATCATTATAATCAATATCATCATCATCATCACTATAATCATCTTCATCGTTCACCAACAGTATAATAATAATAATCATCATCACTATAATCATCATCGTCATCATCAACATCATCGTTATAATCAATATCATCATCATCACTATAATCATCTTCATCACCACCAACAGTATAATAATAATCATCATCATCATCACTATAATCATCATCGTCATCATCAACATCATCGTTATAATCATTATCATCATCACTATAATCATCTTCATCATCACCAACAGTATAATAATAATAATAATCATCATCATCACTATAATCATCATCGTCATCATCAACATCATCGTTATAATCAATATCATCATCATCACTATAATCATCTTCATCATCACCAACAGTATAATAATAATCATCATCATCATCATCACTATAATCATCATCGTCATCATCAACATCATTGTTATAATCAATATCATCATCATCATCACTATAATCATCATCATCACCAACAGTATAATAATAATAATCATCATCACTATAATCAATATCATCATCATCAACATCATTGTTATAATCAATATCATCATCATCATCATCATCACTATAATCATCTTCATCATCACCAACAGTATAATAATAATAATCATCATCACTATAATCATCATCGTCATCAACATCATCGTTATAATCAATATCATCATCATCACTATAATCATTGTCGTCATCGCCATCATTATAGTAATCTTAATCACCTTAATCATCATCATCATCATCATCATTATTATAATCATTATCGTCATCAATCACTATAATCATCTTCATCATCACCATCATTATAATAATAATCATCATCATAAATATAATTATCACCATCACTGTAATCATCGTCGTCATCACCATCATTATAGTAATCATAATCATCAATCACTTTAATCATTATCACCATCACTATAATCATCATCATCATTGTAATCACCATTATAGTAATCATAATAATCAATTACCTTAATCATCATAATCATCATTATTATAATCATTATTGTCATCAATCACTATATGTATGACTCCCAGATGTTCTAATAACTGTTATTTACACTGTCGGTTACCAGCATGGGTGAGAGTACAGTAGGTCAGTACGGTCCGCAGTACAGGACAGAGGAGAGAGCAGCTGCCTGCCAAAACCCACATTCAGACCCAGTCACAGAAGCACTTTCTTTAAGAGAACACATCTGATACCATATTAAACATCACTTCTTAGTAATCGCTTCTAAGTCATTCTTAATCACCTCTGAACTGACTGTATTGTTTTGCTATGCTAGCTTCCAACCTAACTAGCTACTAACACAAGGCTGAATCCCAAATCCTTCTCTAACCCGCGATCAAGGGCACTACTTGGTGTGTGGACGGCTGTGCCCTCATGCCTGATATTCAGTACTCCCTCTCATGTGATATTGCTTAATTATCACTGATTACATCATAATATCTCCTTCCTCCTTCACATTATAATCCTGATATGGGTGAATTCAAACCAATTTCATGTTTACTGCATGTGTATAACACTTGCTAATAAGTGTAGTGTCCATTGTTACAAAGCAGGAAATCCAGATATAGATTTATATTTTTATAAACGAGCCAGAGGAGTGAGTGATGAGGAAAACTCTCGCAAACAGCAGGAGACAAAAGAGAGCCTGTCGTCTTCTGGGTGACATCGGAAAGTGCGATTCTGAGTCATTACTCTTCCTCATCTACAAGCTATAAAGTCAAAGAGTGCTAATAGAGTTGAAAGCCTCTTCAGCACAAACACCAGGGACTTTCTAGTCGGTTTTTAGCTTGACGTCTACAGTATCCACGTTATTCACTGAATAATAGATGAGACCTGGGGATAGACTGTTTTTAGTAATGTAATGTTCAGGATAGATAAACAGAGCCATCTTCAGCAGTACTGAGTGACCAGTCATAAGCATCATCTTTATTATTGCAGTCATTATAAAAATCATCATCATCATAACCATTGTGTTCAGCACAATAACAGGTCTATAAGCTGTCTGTTTTTCTTCTCATTTAACTCACATTCAGTGTATGAGATCTCTATTTCTCTCTCTTTCAGCCTTGGCACTCCATGTTGTGTCCAGAGTGTCTGGGTGCATGAACTCATCCTGTTTCATACTGGGGGCTGGAGCCTATCCGAAGGAACTTGTGGCACGAGACAGGATGCCCTGGATAGGGTGCCAATACATCACAGGGCAAAATCATGCACACTGACACACTACGGGCATTTTGGAAACACCAATTAACCTGCATGTCTTTCAAGTGTGGGATGAAACCGGTGTACACGGAGGAAACCATCCAAGCATGCAAACTCTATGCACACAGACCCTGAGGTGGGAATTGAACCCGAACCCTGAAGGTGCAAGGCCTCAAGGCTGACCACTACGCCACTAGGCACAACAGAGTAAAATACAGTTGAAAAAGTATGAAGTTTTTATTTATTTACTGTCATTGTTAATATGTGAGCTGATATTACTAGCAAAGTTACAAGCAGCAATAAAAAAAAAAATCTTTGCATTCTACAAATCAAGTGTCAGTTTTTCCTATAAACAAACATTTACAGCACAGTTATATGTTGTTAGCCTATAATATGATGCAGATAATAAAGCCTGGTAGTGAAGACTCTCAAGAGAGCTATACATAAAGTAGGATTAAGTTTAAAAAACATTATGCAGAACATTATACACAACAGTTAGTTCTTACAGTGCAATTTAATTGGATCCCATGAGTGGTGATATAGAGCATAACAGAACTGGGAGGTTTAACTATATATATATATATATATATATATCACTCTGCATCACACATGTTCTAACATTTGTTAATTAAACAAACACTTTACTTTCTTAGTAATTCGTTCCAAAATTCCCTGTGTGTGTGTCCCGCCAACTTCCACTGCCCTGTGGTTGCAGTGGTGGGTCAATCAGTAATGGCGGTGAGTTACTAGGTTACTGATTGGAAGGTTGGGGGTTCAAACCCCTTTCTAACCCTTGATCAAGGGCACTATTTGGTGTGTGGAACAAGGGATTGTACACCCTACACAGCACACTAGCTTTCCATTGAACACTATTTGAGACTCAACCCCGAAAGCCCACACAGGTAACTGATATTCTGAAAGTGGAAATATAAAGTAAATCTTGGAGGTTTTTCAGGACTGTCCACTGTCCACTCACCCTTTGGCTACAGTGTACCGTTAAGAATTTGAAACTACTTTCACTCCAGTTAATTACACTAACTCTCGGTTGCCAGCTCTGCCAGTCGCGGTTAATTAGTGCAGTGTGTTACTAAGAAGAAGCCCTGGGAGGAGAAGGGCTATGTCTGTTTGTTTAGGGTGTTGTTACACTATTTCACTGCTAAAGAGCTGCTATTCTTGATATGAAGGATCAGGGATAATCCTGCCTGCTTTCTTTTTGATTTTATTTCTAAAGCACAGCTATTTGATAAAGGACGGGTACAGTAACTGAGAGAGTCGGTAACTGAAAGCAAAAAACAAACCAAAAACACAACAATTTCTTCTCTGAATACTATAAAACGCATAACTGAGTGTAAAACCAAACACACTGATTTAACAACCGTTTGAGTATAAAGCTTGAGCTGGTTTAGTAGCAGGATCTATGAGTGAGTAATGGGTTGTGTAAATGGTTTTGTTTTCCATGTGACGCCTCAATGAAGATGTGGTTTGAGGAGTTTTAACCTAAATGTTAAAACACAGTGAGAATCCACCGGGGCGGCTCTGGCTCCTCGGGCGTGACTCCACAAGACCTCCACCCTGCTGGGGTGTCTGCCACCAGGACGTTAGTGGCGGATCCTCTGAGTGCTCTGGGTTGTGTGGTTTGGACTACATGGATCGGATTTGTTTGTCCGGCCCCTTCCATGGATGCTCGATCGGATTGATATCTGGATAATTTGGAGGCCGGGTTGACAACCTTGAACTCTTGGTGGGCTAATTCCCATTACGCACTCTGTGAAGGTTCTGATATCTTCACCTATCATGGCCAGCATTGACTTTTTTAAGAGATTTGTGCTGCATTAGCTTTTCTGTGGGATTGGACCAGACAGGCTGGCCTTTGCTCCCCAGATGAGCCTTCGAGTGGCCATGATGCTGTCACCAGTTTACTGGTATATAATTGATAATCAGTGCTATTACGTATATACATCTTGCAGTGGTGTTAGTGTTATGGCTGATTGCTGTATTAATCAATTAATAAATCATTAATATTACAGTACATAGGACATCAATCTGTTTAATATCATGCTCTTTATGAATGATAGCTTCCATCTTGGAAGGTAATCAAATTAAATGTAATGACATTTAATGTGCCATTGAACTTTTAATAAAAATTAAATCCTAATCCTAATCACAGTAGCAGCAACAGGAATCCAGGGAGGATGTGATGTCAGCGTCGGTCACGTTGCAGGGTGTCCCGAATGGAGGAATTTTCTCAAGAGAAGTAATCTTGACATTCCATGTAAAGGGAACAGGAATCAGGGAGTACATTTTAAAGTACACTGTAGACCTGAACACAGCCATACTGAAAAGAATATGCTTAGTTTTTGTTAGTGTTAATATCCCGGTTCATGGTGCTCTTTCTGGTTTGTTCTCATTTTGATTTTACTCCAGGCCTGTTCATGTTTTACACAGATCTCTTGACGCTTGCTCGGTTCCCGTTGCCAGGTATTGATTCTCGTGTTGTGGCTTGTATGATGTTTTCTGTAACAAACTCCTGTTAGCTTGCACTTGCATCCTCCACTTCAACATTTGACAGAGAGAGAGTGTGTGTGTGTGTATAGTCTGATGTTTAATTTTATTGATCATACTGTATACAAACATAAACATAATGGTTTGCATTGAAATGCTTTTTTTTTTTGACTGTACGTGATCTAAAAACAGAATTTCACGATACATAAACCAGAATTAATTAGCATTTGGTTAAAAATAGGAAAACTATATAAAAATACTGTATATAAAACAGAGGATATTAAAGATGGGTGGCAAACGACTTTTATCTTAGTGCTGCAATCGACACAATAGATCATAATATTCTTGTAGATCGTTTACAAAATCACATAGGTATTCAAGGACAAGCATTAAAATGGTTAAGATCCTACCTGTGTGATCGATACCATTTTGTAGATCTAAATGGAGAACTGTCCGGTGTAATGCCGGTGAAGTGCGGGGTCCCACAAGGGTCAGTTTTAGGACCTCTGCTATTCTCAATATGCATGCTTCCCTTAGGTAACATCATTAGAAGGCATGGGATTAGTTTCCATTGCTATGCTATTGCTATACCCATAACCATATATTTCCTCAAAACAAAGATGAAATATAGTTGCAAGCAACGATGAGCGGGCCCAAGCACCCTGCGCCATTGCCACCCAGGCGCATCAGAAAGACAGCGGGCACAGTGGGCACATGCATTTAAAGGGGATATCCAAATACCATTAAGACATAATTTTAGTTAAGACCTCCACAAAGCCCCAGATGCTGGAAAAAAAAAGCATCACACTATGTGGTCACTCAATGTGATGTCATTCAATGTCACATTATTAGGAATAAAGTGGTACAGATACACAGAACAGCCATAACAAACATGACATGCATACTGTATATTAGATCACCCATACATATTGCTATCTCCTTAAACCTGCCATATAACGTACAGTAATCCACTTCATAAATCCTAGCGCACACAGTTTATCCGATCGCACATGCTCATCAGTATTGGTTATCTGACATCTCTGTAAATCAGGGTCTGAGTGTAACAACCTTAATCTAATCCTAGCAACCTGGAGAAAGGTCATCTCTCAGCATTTTAATCTTTATTTCTGAACACATAATGGCCCCGCGTCTCTCTCACACAGACGAAGAACATATTGATTCCCAGTGTGACTGTTGTACTCATTAGAGAATGCAGGGAATCCATTACCATCATGCTACAGCCTTGGATTATGATGAAATGTAATCGTGTACAGATGACTCCTTTAGCTACAACTGCGATATACTGTCATATCTATGGTGCATATATTTATAAGATTACATTGCTATTCTTTTTCTATTCATAGGATTAACTACTATTATCTTATTAATAGGGGTGTTCAAATCAAACTGGGACTTTTGATTTCGCAGAATAACAGAGTTATAAGAGTAAAAACTTCCTTTATTTCTCTATATAATCCGCGGATACACTAATGGGTTCCTGTAATGTGCAAGTGGTGTTGGTGAATGATTATCCACCAATTTTCAAGGATTAGGTGCTGCACTAGCTGAATGTTTTACAGGAATGACTGGAGTGGGCTGCGAGCCACCTCGGCTGGGATCGCCATTCACGGACATACGGCCCTCTTTAAAATGTTTGCACTATTCAGATGTTTTACTGCGGCTCATCATCATACTGTGCTTGAGGACTTCTGTAACCATCAATCAATTTACGCCTGTAACCCGGGTTTGACTTAAACATCCCTTGGATTATATTTACCAGGGAAATTGTACTGCGAAGCTTTTAATCTAACAGAGGAAGACTTTTCTAAGAGTTATAAACTATCATGTTAAGAAGCATATATCTCCGGGAAATTATGCACAAATCAAATAGATACTGAAGGTGGTGAAAATGAAAAAAGGGTACAAAATGTCTTTAAGTATGAAATAAAAAGATAAATTTATTCTCGTTCCCTCAAGCTGCTGACTACAAACTACCATCTGAAAGATTCTCAATATTTCATTAGTATCATAATATTTCATCCTTACAATCTGATTTATTCTTTTTACTTTTTCTTTTAACTAATATTACGTATACAGGCCTTTTATCTGGAACCCGATTCCAATTAGGTAATCATGGACAAGCACAATGTGTAAAATCATTCAGCAACAGCTCGAGAGATTCAGATAATATTCATGTCAAACAGCACATCTGGGAAAAACACAAAATGATCAATGTGACTTTAACCGTGGCATGATTGCTGGTGTGCCAGATGGGACGGTTTGAGTATTTCAGTAACTGCTGATCTCCTGGGATTTTCACACACACACACACACACACACACACACACACATCAGTCTGTAGAGCTGAAAAAGAATGATATGGAAAAATACACATCCAGTGAATAACAGTTCTGTGGGTGGAAACACCTTGTGTCTTAAACTCATCACTAATTCTTACATTTAGGAATTTGGCAGACACCCTTATCCAGAGCAACATACATTTTTATCTCATTACACATCTAAGCAGTTGAGGGTTAAGGGACTTGCTCAAGGGCCCAACAGGGACAACGCGGTCAGGGGATTTGAACCTGAGACCTTCCAAACCGTGATCCAATGCCTTAACCACTGAGATACCTCCTGACCCCTGATTTTTTTTTTGTATATAACTACTCTAGAATCTTTACAATCATGATGAGCTGAAAAGGATCTCATAATACAAGGAACCTCAAGAAGGATGAGCGTCAGCATCAGAAGACCACATCATAATCCATTACCTGCAAACGTTTTAAAGAAGTGAATGATGATTTGTCATCCACCGCTGAAGTGATTTGGAGCCCTCTGCAGTCATTGTCACAGACTTGCAAAAGAGACGCATCTGTCTGTGGGAACTGTACACACAATCATTCACCAGCACCAAATGCACATTACAGGAACTCGGCTGGGAGTTACCCGTTTCACCACATCCCCCGTACACTCCTGACCTGGCTTCCAAGCTACTGTATTTCAACATATTTGGGTAATTAAAGAAGTTCTTGGGAGGCCAGCGTTTCAAACGTGAAGCAGGAAGTCTGATCATGGCTCTAGGTACTTATAAAACATTCTACCTTGATGGTATTCAAGCACTAGTAAGAAGCTGGGATAAGTTCATCAGTGTAGGGGACTATATAGAGAAATAAAGGGAGTTTTTAACTTTCTGCAAGTCCATGTAATCAATAGTCCATGTAATCCTCATATCTATCTATCTATCTATCTATCTATCTATCTATCTTTACAGATTTGTAGATTATTGTTCAGTGCATGTTACATATCTGCTGATTAAACTGTAAAGCATTAAAAAAAACATGGGACTGTATAGAGTATCAAACGTGACACCAATGGTAACCACTCTTACCAAAGAAACAAGGAAGAAACGTCATCGTCTTACAGTATTTAAACGCATATTAGTTTCTTCCCTTGTAAATGCAACTTTTCCAAGCATGAACATGAATTTAAAATATACTTGAAGGATGACAGTAGCAGAGTGGCTAAATGATGCCTTGCACCTCCCTTCCACTTGGGGGTTCAGATCTCATGCTCGGTCTGTCTTAAAGTTTGCATGTTCTCCCTGTGCTTGTCAGGTTTCCCACAGGTACTCGACTTTCTTCCTGCAGTCCAAAGAGATTCATTATAGGCTGATTGGGTTCCATGGCTTTATGCCCCATGTTCCCAGAACATGACCCTACATTGGATAAGTGATATAAACAACGTTTATAAAAAAGTGTGCTTTTAAACTTTCAAGTAAATATTAATAGCCTATTCATGGTCTTCTACTAACCATGCATATGAAACTTAATAAAAATAATCCTATTTTCATATTGTATATGATCTATTATATATTAGGGTGTCAGTTCAACCTAGTAACATAAGATGCATTTGAAAAACTGCAGCTTTACAGAAATATGTGTGTAGATTTAGATCTAGAGCCCTTGTGATGTATAAGTTATACTGTATGCTCTGAGATGATATTTTTGCTCACTTGTATTCTTCGTACAGACACTGTGCAGAAAGTCTTACATCTGTTCCTGGGAAATTTAGATCAGAGGACTGTTTAAGCCAAAAAAAAAAACTCTCTTTATTTAGTTTTGCCTCACTAAAATATTTATACATACTATAACTTCTTAGTGTATAATCTTTCTCGGCATATCATCATCAGCAGCAGCAGCAGCAGGCAATACTTGAGTATTGTAATTTTCCTCTCATCCACCTAATGACAGTATTTTAAATATAAATCAAATGGGATCAGTTTAGTTTAACATTCAACTGCTTGAATTCATCAGTACAGAAATGCACTTTCTATTATAAAATATGTCTAGTATACAGTAATTTGCTGTACAGTATATAATAATGCAATATATCTGTAATATGTAAATATAAATAAGAATATGTAAATAATTCTTTTGATTGTGTAAAGCTGCTTTGCGACAATGACAATTGTTAAAAGAGCTATAAAAAATAAAATTGATTTGAATTGAATTAATGTAATATTATCTATTTTTGTATTAATTATAATTATTTATTATCTAAATCTAAAGAGCTAGATTTAATTATTTAATTATTATTGAGCTAAGTCTTGCTTTACTTAATTTTCTAACATTATAGGACTCGGTTTAATTAAGTTTATTAATTGGCTAATGCTGGATTAGCATTAATTCAATTAGCGAGTGTAATTTTTTAGCAGAAAGGTGAATACTACGGTAGCTACTGGTAAATATTACAAATGTATGTGAAAATGTACATTGAATCATGTTTTAATGAAAAACATTTCACATGATGCTTAATTTCATCAGTTAAAAACACTTATTTTTATTTTCACTTAACGGCATTTTTTTCTACATGCAATTGTATAGGATGTTGATTTATTATTTATACAGTACTTTAATCTCAGTTTATTCATTTCGTCATAATTTGTCTACCAATGCCATTCATAAATCCCCCACAGTGGTCCACAGGAACTAGTTACATCCAGTCGGTAATAGCTTTTTAACTTCTTTTATCTACCGTTCTAGAGAGCTTTGTGTTTCAACATAAAACCACGTACAAGCTCTAGGCTTTTCTTTACAGTCATTTTGTGGGATAAAAGAAAAATAAAACAAATCGGAGTTTGTTGTGAGGTCAGATGCTGTCATGCATTTTTCATGATGAAGCTGTAGACGTGAGAAGTAAAGTGGAAAAGAGCGGAAACAAAATCACTAATATAAAACTTGAAAATATCAAGATGCAATTTGTCTTTCAATTTCAAAATGCGCTAGGATTTAAGCGTAAATCAGTATCACGTGTTTCAATGAATATATTTGCGACGTAAAGCCGTTTCAAAACTGAGCATCAATGTTATTCTGATCAATAAGCCCAAAGATTGCCTTAGGCAACCGGTTACATGTGAAAAGAGCAAGGACCTGCACCTCAATAGCTCAATAGCTGCACTTACATAAAGGTCTCAGCCGCAATAGAGATCCCCTCCAGGATCGGAAATCGAAAGGCTTGTGTGTTGCTCAGATTTGCAGAATGGCGGTGCAGAAACCCCATAATGCTTTGATGATACACAAGGCTGCCAGCTGGCAGAGAGCTTTAGGTTTTAAAGGTTTAGAAATAAAGCCTTTATAAAAATGAATTGAACCCCTGAGCAGGTTTATAACTGTCCGTGGAGCTCATATTATTATAATCTTACTTTGATGGATGCTGTTTATGGCGCAGATTGAGCATGGATCAGGGATTAAGTAGAATGATTATTAACTGTGGTTCTGGTATTCATAAATTTTGATTAATTAATGTGTATGATATTTATTACAGGCAGCAGTGGTTGAATGAGTGAATTAGTGGTTAGCATTGTTGCCTCGCACCTCCAGGGTTCTCAGTTATATTTTGTGTGTGTGGAGTTTACATATTTTCCCAATTATTGGTTGGGTTCCTCTGGGTGCTCCGGTTTCCTCCCCCAGTCCCCAGACATGTGGTGTAGGATACCAGCATGTGGATGGTGTTTACAGATCTCTTGTAGTGTATGGCTGGGTGCGTTGGCACTTTAGCCTTTTGTGCCCTGAGGTCCCAAGGACCGACTCCAGACCTCGTACATCCACAATGGATGGCTATTTATTACATAGATAGATATACTTTATTGAAACATTATTGCAATGTTACAGTATGTCCTTCAGCTTTGTTCTGTGATTCCTCTGAGCTTTGTAAT
Source organism: Clarias laeviceps (assembly GCA_030014305.1). NCBI lineage: Eukaryota > Metazoa > Chordata > Actinopteri > Siluriformes > Clariidae > Clarias > Clarias laeviceps. The sequence continues at coordinate 31,817,992 of JAQMYJ010000033.1, read as the reverse complement.
ATTTAAGATGCATGGTATGCATTCTTCAACCTGTTTATTAAAATGTATTTTGGAACAATTTCGGCCTTATTATGTGCCTACAGTAATTGACACATTTTATGCCTAAATGTTTACTTTATTTGATTTGCACTGGATCTGCAATGCTTGTCTTTGCTCTGAACATACAGCACATTGATCATGACGTTACTTAATACCCTTAATACAGCTTATCCTGTACAGGGGCGTAGGGGGCCTGGTGTCTATCCCAGGAGACTTTGGACAGACAACGGGATACACCCTGTATGGACTGACACCCTGGCAGGGTTCCAATCCATCACACACACACACACACACACACTATGGGCAATTTGAGAACGGCAATTAATCTAACCTGCATGTCTTCGGACTGTGGGAGGAAACGACAGTATCCAGAAAAAACCCACCAAGCACACGGAGAACATGTGAACGCCACCGTGTATTTATTTATGTATTATTATTATTATTTTCTTTATGATGCTAATATTGTGAAGTCTACACTGGTTACAACAGATTGTACTGTTTACACTGTTTTGGTTATTATGAACAATGTAGGGCTCGTCTATCATGTAAATCCCACTGAAACCTTTTGCTATCTCATTGCGTCCAGTACAAACCTTTTTAAATTCAAGCTTGAAAGGAGTTTGTGGTTTTCTTCAAGTAACTAATGAGTCTTTGTAAAAACGCCCCCTTGACAGGAGGCTCTGCAAAAGAGGACTTTTTTCTTTTTTTTTTTTTGTTTCTGGAGAATCGACTGCATCTATTATCATTCCGCACCCGCCTCGATCGCAGTGACAAGAACCGTTATATTGACATGTTTAAAATGCCACAGGGAACAATACTGGATCAATGACGTGAGCAGAGGGAGCGAGAAACGTAGCTCTAAGACCGAGGCTCGTCTGCTGTCTCGTTTGAGTTACGAGCACATATTAACAGCTGTGTAGACCGCAAACAACCAGACATAAAATTTTGTGTCTGCAATAATACCAGAGAAAGACATGTGAATAACGAGAAAGCTGTGTCAGGATTCATATAACGTAATACCTGCAATCGGTAATTTGTCTGCTCGTTAAAGTATAATTACTTGGGTTCACTTTGGATTGTTGATTCATTATTTCTTAAATAGTTCCCTTTCTCTGTCTCTATTTTAAATTGGATATATGGGGCAGTGGTGGCTCAGACGGCTAAGGCACCAAATTACTGATCGGAAGGTCGGCGGTTCGAGCCCCAGCTCCATCAGGTTGGCATTGTGAGCCCTTGAGTAAGGCCCTTAACCCTATCTGCTCCAGGTGTAATGTATCATGGCTGACCTTGCACTCTGACCCCAATCATGCTGGGATATGCAAAGAAAGTTAAATTTTTATATTTTGTTCTACTTTCTTATAGTTAAGCTATTTATTTATTTCTTGCTTCTTTTCTATTTCTTTTTCTTATTTTTTTTTAATTGTTTTTAAATTTTTTAAGGTCACGGGCGGTCGTATAAGCATTTCACTGCATATCGTACTGTGTATGACTGTGTATGTGACAAATA
>JAQMYJ010000033.1:31765894-31780290 GCA_030014305.1 Clarias laeviceps | reverse complement strand
AAATAGGCGACACAGTGGTGTACTGGACTATACTACTCGCACTCTACACTAAATATACTGCTGAAAAAAATAAAGGGAACACTTAGTCCCGGTTTGACTTGAACCATGCATACACATATGAGAGGTGTTCAAGTCAAACTGGGACCAAGTGTTCCCTTTATTTTTTTGAGCAGTATACTTTGGAGAAAAAATGTGTTCTGGAGAAGAATTATGTGATGACTTAAATGCTTGGTGAAGTTGCATCATGAAAAACTGGACAGTAGAAATCACATATGTTTAATAGAAAAAATAAAGAGCATTTCCATAAACGCATAAATTTTGTGATGAGAACTCACAGGATTGGGACTAAACGGCTGTGTGTCCATAAGAAAACCACTTGTTAGTGCGACTTGTTAGGGAGCATAAAGATTGGACCTTGGAGAGATGGGAAAAAAATCATGTGGTCTGATGAGTCCAAATTGACCCTATACCAGTGTGATGGGCGTGTCAGGGTAAGAAGGGAAGTGCATTAAGCGATGCACCCATCATGCATAGTGTCCACTGTACTGTACAAGCCTCTGGAGACAGTGTTATGATCTGGTGTTGCTTCAGTTGCTCAGGTCTAGACTCAGCAACGTTATGTGGAAATAAAATAAAGTCAGCTGACGACCTGAATGTACTGAATGTCCAGGTTATCACATCTATGGAGTTTTAGTTCCCTGATCACATGGCCATGTTCCAGGACAAAGATTGTGAATGAGTGGCTCTGGGAGCACGAGGACTGACCTTTAACCTCAGTAAAAGTCTTTAAGATGTGCTTGAGAAGACTTTACAGAGTGGTGTGACTCTGTAGTTTTTAATACAAGATCTTTGTCAATACAAGAAATAAATGCTGTCACCTTGCATAAGGTTGTTGAAACAATCCAACCATATTCAAAAATAAAGGCGATTCAACAAAATGTTGGACTGTGTGATTTATTTATTTTTTTGTTGGGCAGTGTGTATGATCTCATTAAAGAGACATTGGAACAACAGAGATTGATAATGTCTATGGTCAGTGTTTGTAGATAGTAAAGTATATACAAAAACTTGGGATTCGTGGTGGCTCAGTGTGTTAAGACTCTGCATTACTGATCAGAAGGCCGGCAGTTCGAGCCCCATCTCCCAGCTACACCAGGTTGCCGCTGTTGGTCCCTTAAGGAAGACCCTTGACCTTGTCTGTTCCAGGGACGCCATATAGTGGTACGTAGCTGATTCTGCGCTCTGACCTCAAGCTTACCAAAAGCTGGGATACAGTATGTGAAGAATAAAGAATCTCACTGTGCCGTAATGTAAATGTGACGAATAAAGGCTTAACTTGACAATGTCATGGTTCTAACCACTACACCACCATTATACGCCATAATATGTTTAGTCCTCTAATAAAGAATGGCAACATCTGAAGGACCCCCTTGGCAGCACTATGTTGTTTACAGCAGTTACCATAGTGATTGAGTCCAACAGCATTGGCCAGACAGATAATCTGAGTTGACCTGACATTCAATGTGTGTATCCTGGGTTACTAACAACCGTGGCTTTGGTTCTAAGATCAACTCGGCACAATACATCTACAACCTATTAGCAGAGGTACTTTGGTTCCAGGTAGCAGAGTTACCCAATATATCGGACATAACAGCCTCAGGCTAATGCTGTTACAAAGAACAGACAGCGGTTCAGACAGACAGGTCTGTACCTTTAGGCTTGTAAATGTAATTTGGCATTATACGCCAGAGCTCTACAATGTTCAGCCTGGAGGAAAGTATCTCATTACACATACACACTAGACGACGCGTAGACTAAAAATATACTGTACGGTGTAATTATTTTCGTTATTCTGATTATAATATGGATATGAAGGGAAAGCACATGGTGACGGCAACATTTTCCTTTGCATTTCCCTGCAACCTTACCTAATTTTAAATGGCTTAAATGAAGAAAATGAGGTTCTTATCACTCTGACACTGCTGGAAGATGTTCCTGCATAATCCTCATGGTAATTATCCTCCCGCGCTCCATCTCGCTGTCTCTGTGGCCTATAAAGGTTAATCTTGTGATGATGTTAAAAGTTAAACTCGTGTTCTTGGATTTCCACACACATACTTTACCGGATACATACAGTATTTGCTGTCTTTACTTTTGCACTGAACATCGAAAGCAAGGGAAAGGAAGGGAGATTAGTTAATGGTTTAGCGTTGTATACACTTTTACTTCTAAGTATGATTTAACACTAGGCATGTTTCTCCACCTTCAAGATGTCTAAAAGGTCAGGAATATGTTGAATGAAAAAAAATCTACAACAAAAAATGATATAATGCATAAAGTGTAAGGCTAAATACAATCATATAACCGCTGTAAAACAAGGAAAGGTTTCTACAGTATATAAAAAAATATTATGAAAGCAGTAGCAGTAATTAAGCGGCGCGGTGGTGTAGTGGTTAGCACTGTTGCCTTGCACCTCCAGGTTCCGGGTTCGATTCCCGGCCAGGCTCGATTCTCGTCTCTGTGTGCATGTTGTCCCTGTGCTTGGTGGGTTTTCTCCCGCAGTCCAAAGACATCCAGATTAGGCTAATTGGCGTCCCCAAACTGCCCATAGTGAGTGTGCCCTGTGATGGATTGGCACCCGTACAGGGAGTACTCGAGCCCTAAGCCTCCTGGGATAGGCTCCAGGCCCCCATGCGACCCTAAATACAGGATAAGGCTGTATAGATGATGAGTGAGTGAGTAAATGGTAATTAATGAAACAAAGTCAATGATTAGTGTGGCAACCTTTTGCTTAAAATGTAGTCTCAGGTACAGTTTGTGCAGTTTTATAAGGAAATTAACTGCTTAGTGTGTGTGAAATGTTGCAATAAATATTTCTAATTATTTCATAATTAATGATTATAGTAAAGTTTTACTGCATTATTTTCCTCTAAGCCATCTATCTATCTATCTATCTATCTATCTATCTATCTATCTATCTATATTCCTGTTTGTTTTCTCCCCTCTCTCTCTCTATCTGTCTCTCTTTCTCTATATTTATCTCTCTTCCTCCTCAGTAGCGAGTCTAAGAGCAGAAGTTCTTGCCTTGAACGAAAATATCCTGGTCTTAAACCAGCCAGAAGATCTTTTTTTTTTTTTTGAAGCGGCCCACAGGTCTATACAGTGCCCTCGTTTTCAGAGTGTGAGGCTTCGTGTTCTGTTCTGTTTTGTTTTGGGGATTTGTTACTTTGGCGGAAGAGTAAATGACTCATCTGACCCAGTTAGGAAGCAGCCATCAGATGTGACGTCAATTCGTGCCATCTGCGGTGTGAAAAGGGATGCATGCTCTTTTTGGCGAGGTTTTTCTCTCTGAGAGTGAGCTTGGCAGTGTCTTTGTCTCGCGTTGCTGTCCATGAGAAAACGTGTATGTGTGCGGACACGGCAGAGAGGCGATCCGATAAGCGCACAGATTTCATACATAAAACCAGTGAGTCATTCAGTGTGCTTTTATCTCGTGCAGTTCTACAGACATACTGTAGTAGTGTGTATACGTTTATGACCCGTTGCTAGTTTATACTCGGATGTGGAGGTTCATATCACTGCACAGTTCAGTGTTTATCGGCACTCTGAGAGCATCTTCACGGCCTCAGAAGGCCCCCAACACATTACTGACCCCCGTTCACTCTGTCTGTATCCCTGTGAAAGCGATACTGCTACAAGTACTGCAAGTATTACACTGAGACTTAACAGTACAGCAATTTGGATCGATGCATGAAAAATTGTTATCAAGTGATTATTCAAGTGAAAAAGTGAAAACGTCTGGAGTGTACAAAATAATTGTGAAGAACATCATCTGGAGATCAGCACAATCATCCATAGCTCGTGATCCAAGAGAGCAAAATTATTTCAGTCTTGCTGCAAGTGATTTCAGCTTTGAAATATTGATATTATGTCAAAAGATTACATTTACTGTATGAATGCTGTTTAATGAGTTTTGAATTTGAGTGATGAACCTCTTGATGGTATGAACCACGACCTCGATACGCTTGCAGATCGGATCCGACATGCTTGCCAACCAGGACGGAAAAACACACACACACACACACACACACACACACACACACACACACACACACACACACACACACACACATGCACGCACATGATGGAGTGTTTAATGTTCTCCAGAATGTTATTCGCAGAAAAGGAGCTATTTTAAGTCCTCATCTAAACGCCCTGATCACGTAAATCCGCTAATGCATCAAAGACCATGAGCCATTTGCATGTTCTATAGAAATCCAGGGAAACAAGCGAGAGGAAGTATTGCCATATAAGGAATGAGGAGGAAGCAGGGGAACAAAGGAAGAGATATCTGGGAAAGTCCACGCAATCCAACATGATATCAAATATTTAAAATACTGTAGTTTGATTCATTAATAGGCGGCACGGTGGTGTAGTGGTGGTTAGCACTGTGGCCTTGCAACTCCAGGGTCTGGGTTTGATTTCTTGCCAGGCTCGATTCCCGTCCCGAGTTTGCATGTTCTCCATGTGCTTGGTGGGTTTCCTCCGGGTACTCAGGTTTCCTCCCACAGTCCAAAGATATGCAGGTTAGGCTAATTGGTGTTCCCTAATTGCCCAGAGAGTGTGTATGTGCCCTGTGATGTATTGGCACCCTGTCCAGGGTGTACCCTGCCTCCTGCCCTAAGCCTCCTGGGATAGGCTCCAGGTTCCCGTGACCCTGAATGCAGGATAAAGCGGTATAGAAGATGAGAGTGATTCATTAATCGTTTTAGTTTGAATCGGAGGAATTGCATTCTCTCTTTCTCTCTTTCTCCTGTTCTCCTAAAATATATCACCACTAGCATGTGTTGGCCTTCATCTTCCCCACTTTGGTAGTGTGATACATGGGAATTTGTCCCATGTCCCCATAGTCTCCTGGGATAGACTCCAGGCCTCCCTATGGCCCTGTACACAGAATAAAGTGTTATAGGATGAATAAATAATCTGAATAAAGTTGACCATACCTGTATATTGATTACAGGCTTCTAAATCTAATCTTTTATATCATATCAGAGTTATCATCATAAATCAGCATCAACAGCCGTGTCCCACACCCTGCAACAAAACAAAACAATGGCCTACATCTGACTATCCATTAATTACTGTCCATCCATCCATCCATCCATCATCTAAACCTCTTATCCTGTGAAGGGTGTGAATCCCCTGCAGTCTTTATACCTGCTTGCTTATGATGATGATGATATGATGACGGTGATGCTGCTCTGTGGGGTAAATTTTCAAACTGATGCACAGCTACTGTGAGAGTTGCTGACGTCAAGGCAGAAAGCAAATGCTAAGAACATGAATGAAACTATTATAGTAAAGATATTAGATGACTGACTCCATTCATAGACAAGCCATTTTTAACATTTTCTATAGAAATGTAAGTAAAAGTTCTTTTCTTTTCTCCAAGGTAAAAAAACATCCAATGTGAAAATGAATGTGAAAGTTGTTTACAGCCTATCTCTTCTTTTCATAAGCTCTATACTGCAATTACTTTCCATTCATATTGCTGCACTGCACATAGACCAAAAAAAAAAAAAAAGTCACACGCTTTCAGGATGAAAGCTCGTCAGGCATGACTCAGTGCTTATCTCTGTGGCTCGTCTGTTTGTTTTCCTCCATCGTCTTTTCTTCCTAATGCCTGTAAATCCATTTCCTGACTCGCAGCCGTTTCTTCGACAAAAACAGCCAGATTCATTTACAAGCCAGAGACAACAGGGATAAAAATCAGAGCATCAAAGGTGTGAGTGGACATGAGATGCTCAAGGTGTTCATTTATAGTATAACATCCAGTGCAAGACTTGGTGTCCTCATGAAAAGATCAGGACGTGTCCTCTGGCTTTGTGTACACAGATATGCATAATGTAATACACACTTCAAGACAGGATGCCTTTACAAAATGTCATGCTCATATCACTTCAAACAATAATGCAAACAGGAATACTCAGTATAGCTAGATGTACGCTTTTGCTTCTCCTGTAGAAAAACGAGGAGTGATAATGTCAGGTAAAGATATCCATCCATCGATCCATCCATCATTTATACCTCTTATCCCGTGTAGGGTCACAGAGGTCTGGAGGTCTGAGGGAACTCATGGCACAAGGCAGGTGCCATATGGTAGGACCACCCTGGATGGGGTGACAACTCATCACAAGGCACAAGCACACACACTCACACATCCAATCATACACTACAGGAAATTTAAGCCTACACTGCATTTCTTTGAACAGTGGGAGGAAACAGAAGTACACAAAGGAAACCCACCAAGCATGGGGAGAACATGCAAACTCCACACACACCAACCGGACAGGATAACCACCAGAGCTGACATTAACGCATGCCAGAAAGCCTGGTGTTTTTTATGATGATACAAGATTTTATCCAGCTGCCAGTTTCAATCAAATTTCTTACCAGTCAGATATAACATTGTATCATTATTAAAAAAACAAACAAACAAAAAAAAACCTGCAGCCTCTTTGGAATGATTTAATTTGCCCACCAGGATTTTTAGACTGCAGCCAAATCAAGTACAGTGAAACCTCGGATTGTGAGTAACGTTCCGCAAGACGAGCAAAGATTTTTAAATACATTTTGACTTAGAAAACGAACAAGTCTTGGTTTACGAGTACCGAGTATCATGTATCACGCATGTGCTTCTTTTTCTCAAATTCTAATTTTATTTGTCACATACACAGTCATACAGAGTACAATATGCAGTGAAATGCTTATACAACTGCCAGTGACCTTAAAAAAATAAAAGCTTTTACATAAGAAATAAATATGAATAAAAAGAAATATGTTAGAAAATAAAATTAACTAGTAAAATATACTGTACAAAGTAAAATAACCTGTACAAATGAGGACAAAATAACAATATAGCAAAATATAGAAGAAAAAAATAGAAATTGTTTTGACGCCAAGCGTCACATGATCACAACTGAGCCAACGTTTTTTCTCTCTTTTGTGCTGGGGAATTGTGGGTAATCGTCTCCCCTGCTGGGTCTTGCTGGTATAATTAACATCTGCTTACTATAACACTGTGACCACGTGTGTGCACGTAAAACATATTTTATTTTGTGTCTGTATGCGTGAGTGTACAGCGCACGCGATGAATAAAGCAAAAGCAAGTCTCATTAGAGAGGGTAAAGATCCATTTTCACTCTCTGTATCAGCCTGCTCTTTGTGTCTATGGCATGGGACACCGGCCACACACACAAACACACACACACACACACACACAGACCCCTCCTACTTTCCCCTTCACAGACACACACACACTCTTTTTCTCTGCTCTACACAGAAACACTGTTCTGTCGCGATTCTTTTCAAAGGTAAAGTGCAGGTTAATTTGTTTTATTTTTACTTAATATTTTGTGTTAATAATTTTTATGTATTTTTTTTTTTGGGTTGTGGAACGGGTAATTTGAGTTTCTATTATTTCTTATGGGAAAATTCGATTTGGTTTATGAGTGTTTTGGAATACGAGCCGCTTCTGGAACAAATTATGCTCGTAATCCAAGGTTCCACTATATGTAAGGATGTTAAAGGGAAACAAATCCAAAAATAACATAATTCTTCAACTCAGTCCAAAGACATGCAGATTAGGCTAACTGTTGTTCCTAAATTGCCCGTAGTGTGTGAATGAGTGCGTGAGTGATTATATGTGTGTGTGTGTGTGTGTGTGTGTGTTCCCTGCGATGAATTGTCCGGGGTGTACTCTACCTTAGATAGGCTCCAAGCCCCCCACGACCCTGTACACAGGATAAAGCGGTATAGACGGTATAAAGCGGTATAGACGAAGAGTGAGATGAGTGAGTTAATCTCCTAAATGACTCTCGGGCATTAGTGGCTCAGTGATTTTAGGTTTCTCACCCGGCCATGTGGAAGGCCCCGGTTTCTTTGCCAATTCCCAAACCCCAGGGACAGGATGCAGTGCCAGACCCAAGCCTGGATAAAATAGAAGGGTTGCATCGGGAAGGGCATCCGGCGTGCCAAAGACATGGGGAGCTCAGATGGTCCACTGTGGTGACACCATGATGGGAGCAAACAACAACATCAACAACAACAATCATGATAACAATCTCCTATATTATTATACTATACAACAGTTAACTTGATATACAGTACAAGGATCATCAAGGGGTGTATTACTGCATTCAACGTGAAGCTGTGACTTGTTATACATCACAATTTCATCTCGGTGTAGTTGTTCCAACTACTGGTCCTCAACAGCATGAACAGTGTATGATAAAATGAGTTTGTAGCATTGTTGGATTCAGATCAGATCATATACAGACACAGTATTTGGTTAGATCTACAGTATAACCCTGACCATACAAATCACTGTTTTGAGAAAATAATCATCAGCAGTGTTTCCTGTTGTTGCTGTAATGCAATTTCAGTTCCAAATTTTGCCAGAGGCGCTGCTCGTCAACACCCAGGGCAGGGAAGTGCTTGCGGTCTGATGCCTGTAGGGGGCGCCGTGAGGGCTGACAAACTTATTTATTATTTATAAAATAACGGTGATAAATCCTCGCTGGAGACGCCTCCGGCAAAATTTTCTCTAGACACTTTATAAACTCACTGCTGAATGTTGTGTGAATGTTGAAGGGTGCTTTATAACTACAGATAGAAGCACAGATTCTAGGACACTTCACTCCAAAAGTTTGTGCAATTCGTAGCATTTTTATCATTAGCTGATAGAATAGAACAGCAGATGAGAGATATTTCATTTTCCTGAAATATCACTAATATTAGGCATAACGTGAAGAATAACATCTTCTGTCTATTGCAGTCTGGCAAACCAACTAGGTAAATACTGCCACCTGCTGCATCGGAGAATATAAATACACAAGTGTACTCGGGTACGGAACTACGAACAGGTATGTTTGTTATGTTTTTTGCAGGGATGAACAAACATGCTTTTGTTACGACGTGCTAAGACGTGCTTTTGTTACGGCGTCTACTGTATGTTTTACATTCTAGATTGCATATTAAACATCCAGAGCTAGGGAATGACATTATTACAACTTGTAAATTACTGTACAACATAGTGTATGAATCTGCCTGTATGTTTTTTCGGAGATAGAAGGAAAGCTGAAGCTTAAGTCAGACTGTAACCTGAGCTCAGGATCGAATCTGCTGCGCCTCCGATTCCTCTCTTAAAATTTAATATTAGTACTAATTTGGTTCCTCAAACACATGGTATAAAAGACAAGGTGATGTGAAACGAAAGTGAGATAGAAATCTATAACTCACAGTAAAATAAAGTGGAGTTGCTGAGTAACAATACAACAATAAAACAGCAAGCATTAAATCTCATACTGATATTTTTAGACTATAGCATAAAAGTCTGCTTTTTTATTTTTTTTTTTACAGTCAGTCGTTCTGGATAAAAGCGTCTACAAAGTTAATATAAAATATAATTAATATAAGCATATTCTCTCTAAGCATAAATATAATATTACAGTGTTCTGGCTGCAGACTGTGTAATTAGCGCTGAATATAAACCCGTAACACTGTCGCTCTTTACACAAATACAAGTCTGCTTTATAGCTAGAGGCTTTATCGACTGAGTTTTATACTTTCCTCACCCACGCTGTCTCTTCTCATCACTTAGTATATTCTTTTCCTCACTCTGCATTCATCATTTCTTTTTCCGAAAAGCTAATTAACTGAAAGCCATGCGGCTCTGGGTGCTGAAGGTCAGCAATTCAATTTTAATTTTGACTTAATTTGAAGCTGATGAATTAAACAATAATGGAATGAATGTAACCTTAAAATTGAGGGTGATATAAAAAGTAATAATAATAATAATAATAATAATAGGCTTTTTACATTTTCAGATTTTTTTTAGGTGCATGACAGGGATTATGTGGGAAGTTTCTCAGAATTTTTTTCCATGTCTGTGGGTTTGCTTCAGCTTGTCCGGAGCTTGTCTGTCATTTCAAGACTGTAGGTGTATTGTATACTTAACATTTTCTTGAACTTTGAGTGTACAAAAGAGAAAGACAGAAAGTATACAGTATGTGAATGACAGAATCCTTGAGATAAAATCCGGGTTCACGGTGACCTGACCAGGACGAAACGCTTACTCAAGTGGTGGATGTTCTTTAGAAACCAGATTGTGTGTATTTTTCTAAATGAACACCCTTTGTTTGCAAAAACAATTTAAATCAAAGTTGATTATTAAAAAGTACATTTGTGTTCAGAAATAAACTGATCCATCTTTAAGATAATGAGACAAATATACAAGATGGACAAAGGTCTTGATGTACAGGCATTTTTCCTCATATGGAATTTTCATTTTATATGCACTAAAGGAGGAAATCAACATCAGTTCAGATACATTAAGAAATCTTCAGTGTTCTTGTACTGTGTCGCCACAGCGTACCAACTGATCCGCACAACAACATGGCACAAGATGGCCGGATGCCCTTCCTCACGCAACGTTCCCATTTTATCCACTGCATCCAGTGGCTGGGGTTTGGGCATCAGTTGGGAATTAAACCCAGGCCTTCTGCATGGTAGGTGAGAAACCTACCACTGAGGCACCAATGTCCTTCAATATAAGATATAGATACACTATACAAATCCTTTGTTTATATAACAAACTTCAGCAGCAGCAGCCTTATCCCCCCTCTCGTCTGTTCCGACCACTCAGTGTTCAGCATCATCAGAATATGATCTTCTGTCATCGTCTGCACCTGTTTCTCACTGGTTCATACCTTAAGTTAGATGTGTTTTATGCTCCTCTGTAACTGCTTAGGTACAGGGACTGTACATTTGTTCCACTTACCATTTAATCTTTCAGAACATCAGCTGCATAATGAAGTCATCTACTCACATTCTTTTCTTTTCATTTTGTGGAAAACGTAATGCTTTACCTTTGACTGTTACAAAGCACTGACACTGGAGACTCCTTCCTGACATGCAAAAAGAAACCTTCACCTTATTAACCCATAAGGGTTGGAGAAAATGCTGCAGACACCTGAAGGTGTTCCACAAAGGTGTGACCCTGTTTACACACCCCTGATTGGCTGCCTCATGTAAATACATGATGTCATGTGGTTATTCCAATGTTCTGTTGGCTATAGTGGAGCAGAGAAAAAAAAATAGGTAGAAAATTGCATCATAGATTTCTGATTGGTTTTCAGTTGTGATGTGTGTTTACTGAAAGTATGTATGTATATATGTATGTGTATAAAAAAAATGTCAAGTAGAAATAAATGGCTCACTGCAGTCAAAGTATTCCATGAAATATTGATAGTGTCCTTTTAAAACGTGTGACAGTCCAAGGGTTAATGCTTATAGTAGACTTTTTTTGGGTTGAATAATGTTAATTATCAGATTATGTGGAGCGTGATATATATATATATATATATATATATATATATATATATATATATAAATGCTTTAACTTTGTAAATAAAAAAAAAATACTTGCATTTTTTCAAACCCTGGAACCCACAGACTCAATCTTATCGCAGCCTTATTTGTTACATTTTGTTCCAATTTTATATTGTTTTTACGCCTATTTGTTCACCTTTATTAATGTCTATTTGATTTCCTTTATTTCATCTATACATGTAATAAAACTGTATATCTGGCGTGCCTGTACATTAAAGATATTTGCACAATAATTTTTTGTCTATAAATAATAAATGTTTTTCAGAATTTTCGTTTGTCTGTTTGTTTGTGCACGTATCACATAAAACCTACTAAACAAATTTTAATGGGGTTTTCACAGGTGTATTTGGTCGGGCTTTAGGTAACATATAAGCCTTGTTTCATCGCAATTGATTCACAGGAAGGGAAGATATTTAAAAAAAAAAAGAAAACAATAGAGATTGAAAAAAATCATTAGTTCTTCTCAAAAAAAACAACAACAGATGGTTATGTATTGTTTACATTGTTCTTGACCATGAAAGATCCTAATTAATAAATGACACATGAATGAGCTGTTACTATAGAAATTATACAATGATCATTTATTCTCAATTAAATCATCCTGTGAGTTGAATTGCAGTTGGAAATACTGATCTTATAAATAAAAAAACTATTCTACATTCAACAACAGACCTTCATACAGGAAGATAGAGCGGAGTGTGTATGTCTGTAGATTTTCTCTGCAGCCTGAGTATGAGATGAAGATCGTTCCTGCTGGAGAACAGAACAGCGGGTTTAATGTCTCGTGTAAAAAACAGAGAGCCAAGGGAACGCCTACTAATCTGCGCTTTGCTCCCCTGTGTGGTACACACGCCCGCTCTGACCATGATACGCCCCCTGGTGGCTCTGTCACGATCTGCATCCCGTTTCTACCTCTACCCATCCCCCAGATGAACGTGAATAATTGAAGCTGATTTCCCTCTCCACAGCAGCAGCACCAGCAGCTGGAGACTTCCACTAAGCTTCATCATCTTGGTCCTGGTTAGCTCTGAGGAAGCTCTGGTTGTACAGTATATAGAGATAATGGAATTGTGGTCATCCAGGCTCTTAATGCTGGGCTGAGGAACGCCTCATCCCTCTCATGCACAGTTTGTGTACATTATGTTCTCACAGTCTGGTGCACCATATGGACGGCATGCCTTTGTTCCTCAGAGACGCTGCAGCTCATGAAGGATTTCTCGAATGAATCACGACATGTCGTTCATCACATCTTCCTCGCACTCACACTTAGGCTTCGTTAACAGCCATGGCTCTTTTCAGTGAGTCAGATCATTTAGCACGGCTCACTAATGAGAACTGACTCTTATCTTTTACTAAGAATTCATACAGTATGTCGAAAGAATCGAGACTCTTTATAAGATGTCCATCACTTTTTCTCAAATCTGACGCCTTCATGTGTTTATCATTTGGCTCCGCTCACTAATAAGAGTCGACTCTTTTACGTATATCTTATTGATAATTTCCATAACGGCCGCACGGTGGCTTAGTGGTTAGCACTGTCACCTTGCACCTCAAGGTTCTGGGTTCGATTGCCTGGATGTGTGCATGGAGTTTGCATGTTCTAACAGTGCTCGGTGGGTTTCCTCCAGGTACACCGGTTTCCTCCCACAGTCCAAAAACATGCAGATTAAGTTAATTGCGCAGGATGAAGCGGTATAGACGTGGAGTGGTACCACCATCTCTTTAAGGGATCGAGGAAGACATGCATCTATATTGGAGGTATATTTTCACCCTTTTTTTATTTGCATATTAACAGAATCCATGGTTTACATCCTATCAGTATATCCATTCAGATGTTTACTAGATACACACAGTTTGTTTACTGTATATCTAATTATTAGAAATATACTGATGTTACTTTCATACAATACTGTTTTACATTGTATGAAAGATTGCCGTTGACAATGGAAACACTTCATGAAAGAGAAAAGAAACTTAGAGATATTTCGATTCCTCTGGATGTCTGTACAAATAAAAAACCTTCAACCTTGAACCTACGTAGTTAGTAACCCAGTGTAAGGATATATTTAATGATGGAAACTTCAAGGCACTTATGTACTGTACTGTAAGTCCCTGTGGATGAGAACGTCTGCCAAAGGCCTACATGCAAATGTAAAATGTACATGTGTCCATTATGCCTTTTTCTTACTCATGAATATATATAATCTTGATATTTATACAACGTGGTGCTCATTACATTGGGTGTCTTTTCTGATGCTCACACTCACACACTCCTGATGCTTTGCTAATTTTGGTTAAAACTCCAGCAGTAAGTTCAGCTCATTAATACAAGTCGACTTTTTTGGTTCCTACAAGCTACAAGCTGACTCGTTTCATGAATGAAGAATCCTTCCATTGGTTTTCTTCACATATCCAAGCTAGAGTGGGTATGAAGTCGGGGTCAGAGTGCAGGGTCACTCATGATAGACAGACCACTCCTAACTCCTAACAGGATCCAACTGTAACCTTCTGATCAGAAACCCAGAGCATCATCCTCTGAGCTACCATGACATGTCCATCCACTGGACAGGACATCGAGCTACAGTACAATCTACACAATAATCTCCAGAGTAATGTGAATGTAATATGATTTATTCAGTACACTCAGCACTCACTGAAGAGACAGAAAGCACTCCAAAGCACTCTAGCACTAATAACACACATTTCAATGGAAGAAAGATCCAAGCAGCTTTCAAGGCGAACCCAGGTTCATTTTATAGGATGTGCTTCCATCTAGTGGACACGGTGTGTCTTCATTTGTTTTGTCTGCTACTGTTTAAAAAAAATAATAAATGAAGAAATGATTAAAACAACACATATGGCAAAAACATATATATATATACACTACCGTTCAAAAGTTTGGGGTCACTTGCAAATTTCTTTGTTTTTGTTTAGTGATTTATTTT
>JAQMYJ010000033.1:31732578-31743569 GCA_030014305.1 Clarias laeviceps | reverse complement strand
TTTTTGTGAACTGCTGACAATATTTCTCCTAAATTCAAAATATAACTATTGTTATTTAGAGTGTATATTTAAAGGAAGTGACATCATCACAACACATCAAAAAACCCATTGCAATATTTATATATTTGTAATAACTCAAATAAAACCAAATGCAAATAATTTGTAAACAAATTGTCTTAATGCTTTCTAAGACATTACAGCTTCCATGCGTTTTAGCTCTCCACCAGTTTTTCAACATTGCTGTTTGTTTTTTTTTTTTTTTTGCCAAAAATGCGAACAGCTCAGCTTTGCTTGATGGAGTAAATTGCAATAGTGTCTTTTTTTTTTTTCCAGTGCTGTATATATATTGGCCACTGTTGAGTTCTGATTCTGATTAGTTAGAAGGGGTTGATGCATTTTTCAATAATTGTAGCTCTGATAGAAGTTTTAGCTCTAATTCAAATCACGGAGTTATAAATAATCATGAATAATAAAATACTGAAACATATAGTTGATTAAATGATATGTATAAAAAAAAATTATTGTAAGATGATATTAAGAAAGGAGTCCAGTGTTTCCCATACTTTTGCGAAATGTACAGTACATACAGTGGTAGCGGAACGGGCCGGCGTTAGTGTACCTGCCAGAACAAAAGTGTGGTCTAGTACATACAACAAAACAAATACATGTGACCTTTAACACTATATTTTCACAATTCAGA
This sequence comes from Clarias laeviceps, assembly GCA_030014305.1. Classification (NCBI taxonomy): domain Eukaryota; kingdom Metazoa; phylum Chordata; class Actinopteri; order Siluriformes; family Clariidae; genus Clarias; species Clarias laeviceps. The sequence goes on along the minus strand of JAQMYJ010000033.1, from coordinate 31,742,869 downwards.
GATCGACTACCAACCCTCCATCTACCCATATGCCGAGAGTAAGGTAAAGTAAAAATATTAAGAAGTAAACACTCAGAGTTAACGCTCAGAGCATGTAGCCCTTAAAAAAAAAAAAAAAAATTTTTTTTTTGCCATTTTTTGCATTAATATGTTTTAATAAATGGGATCAGGATTATGCAGTATATGTAGAGGGATATGTCCTTTTTTTTAACACCACCTAGGCTATGTTTTATTTTAACCAACTATACAAACATAGGCGAGGAAAAATGCAGATTCATAAGATCACATGTTTTTATGGTTGTTTTAGGTTGTTTCTGGGACTAAATAATAATAATGCAGCAAGTCCCCGACTTACAAACATTCGAGTTACGAATTTCCAGAGATAAAAACAGACCGTGGTTCTATGAAGATTCATAGATGCGAACAAATCTAAACAATCTGAACAATAATCTGAACAGATTATCTACAATATTATCAGTGTGTAAGTGAATGTATAAAATATCTAAAGTCCAGTATATTGTATACGTGTGTGGTGGTGCAGGAGAAATGAGTCGGCCTCACCGGTTTCATTGAACCAGTTCGGGAGCACGATGATAGAAAATGTCTGTCCTGTAAAGCTGTCCTGATGGTGAATAATCCTAATTTCGAAAAATCCTCAACAAAACAGAGTTCACAGTCCGATACAGTGAAAAACAGCTCTGAGACAAAATGGCGTCCGGGATTCCCCTTGCAAATTAAAGGCACAGAGACAAGACGGGTACATTTGACATGCGTGAGATTCATTTCCTTCAGTACGATTACGGTATTTGGCCACATGATGTGGCAGTGTGGGGAAAGGGAACAGAGATTTAGTCGAGTGGATTTGTATGCTTTACATGGTATATTCGTGTCAAAGGCGTATAAGACTTAAGGACAAATGCGACTTACGAACATGCTCCCGTGACACTCTTGTAAGTCGGATTTGTTCGCAAGTTGGGGGTCTGCTTGCTTTTATTTATTATTCTGGACAGGGACGGTTGCCCCTGGTGTCTGTATGGATTAAAAGCTAGTCACAAAATAAAAACCTCTGCAGGTGTGCTTGTGTTGTTTACATTTTATAAACACTTCATCAGTGTTCAGCTGGTAAAGACACCACCATATATAAACCACATGCCTTCTGTTGTGTCTTTTGGTTTAATGTTGGAAATGCCAGCATGACAAACCATACAAACCAGGACTTTATACCAACAAACCAAAACAAATGTATCATTTTATGCTTTGGTCCAAACGAAGAGAACCGAACTACAAGTGTGAACACACCCTTATTCTTTTTACGGCAGCTGGGACCCGCTGCATTTACTGCCTCTCAGTACAGCGCTCTAACAGTAGAGGAATAAAACGAGGTCGGCAAATATATTTAGGCTGACTGCCAAAGTTATACTCTGTGTGTGGAGAAACACTAGAGTCTTCAGTCTCACTGTTTGTAACACATGGAAGTCTTCAGGATGATCTTTTAATATTACATTAAACAGAAACAAAAAGAGTTGACGATGAAGGAAGAACTAAGCGATAACAGGATGCAACTTGTTTCATTGATGTAATAAAATTAAATCTATAGAAAGATTAAAAAAAAGTACGAGATGGCATTTATACATTTTGTAACACTTCACATCATCCTGATTATCCATTGATTATTTTTTCCTCACAATACAAAAAAAAAAAATCATTCTACACATTAGAGTCTGATTTTGAAATCCACTTATTTTTGACATCTCTCTCTCTGCTTGTGTGTTCTGTTCTTCTCATGTAGGATTCCAAGCTGCCCATGGCGCTCAGGAGCACCTTACTCGACCTGTTCGGACAGATCGAACGAGAGTTTGAGAACCTCTACCTTGAGAATATTGAATGTGAGTAGACCAAAACCTGTGAGGCAGTAGAGAGACAGGTGGAGAGGTGTGTTGGAAAACTAGGATGCGGTGACATGGACGAGATCCTGTGCTGGAAAGCTAATAATAAAGGAAGTGGAGGACATTCAAAAGTTTTTTAACACACATTTTTACATATATTATTTGACTGTAATTCTTTTACTCATTTGAGGAACTTGTTTTACTCTGTTGAAAAAGTTTTTAAAGCAAGTTTTTAAAATCCAAATTTAGTTTTAAAGTTCTTAGAAAAAAAATTAATCTTAAACATCTTAAATCATCAATAGTTTTCATTTTGAATGCCTAAAACTGATTCTCGCCATGAACATAGCCATAGAAGCTGGCATGGCGTTAAAAAGGAAACAAAGAAGTGAAACATGCTAATCAAGATAGACGAAAGCGTCTAAGAGAATTTATAATATACCTGTAGTATCTAGTTGCAAGTATTTGAATACTATTAGGCGTGAGGTTTTATATTCTTAGTACGCTCATAGTCAGGATTCCTTTCTTAACCTAGGAAAGTCATAAGTGTTGATACGAGGGGCGTTCAAGCCAAACATGGACTCGTGAAATGAAGGCGTATAAAAGTGATCGAGATTTACAGAACAGTACAGTGATGAGACTCTTAGCCGCAGAAAAACATTTAAATGGAGTGAACGTCTTTTTAAAGAAGGCTGTACGTCCTTGAATGACGATCCCGACCAAGGTGGCTTGGAGCACACTGCAGTCGTTCCTGTGAGCATTCGGCGAGTGGAACGCCTGATCCCGAAAAAATCAACAGATATCTTGTTGAAAACCTGCGTAAGAGACACATCTGTCTGTGGGAACTGAACACACGATCATTCACCAACACCACATGTACATTACAGGAACTCGGCTGGGAGTTATTGCTACATCCTCTATACAGTAGCCATTTCCACATATTGAGGAGTTCTTGGGAGGCCAGCGTTTTACAAACTTTCTACCTTGATGGCGTCCAAGCATTAGTGAAATACTGGGATAAGTGCTTTAGTGTATCAGGGGATTATATAGAGAAATGAAAGTAGGTTTTACTCTCATAACTGTGTTCTGTTATTCTGCACAATCAAAAGTCCTGGTTTGACTTGAACACTCCTTGATTTTAATAGTTTCTTCAGAATTATTTAAGCAAATTAACATCCATGTAAAAAAATAAATAAATAAATCAGCTCTTCATTGTTTTTTTCATGCAGGAATAATAATCTGTCTCAACGACTCCTGTATAAGAGAAAACTGATAAAGTCCTCATCCTTAGTGCACTACAGCCAAAACCTTTATTTCAGTTTGGAGAACAAACGCATCCGGGAATGATGGTTGGGTGAAGGGTGTACAGACGCGCCCTAAAGTATCACGTTGTAATATTTCTGTCCTTGCGCTCACCCACCCTTCTGCTTTGTTTTATCGTGACACTAACACACTGACCTGACCCGGGCTCAGTGACACTAACACAGCCATGCTAACTGTGCAGTGCGGCGAGAGATCGAGTCCCTGAACGAGCGCTTGGCCGGTGATGGTCAGACTGTAGATGGAGCCGACCTGGGCAAAGGAGCGCTGAAGACTAAAGGTATAAAACTTCAGTTTAGGTTTTTTTATAAAGTTTAATATTTGTGGGTGTAATCATTTCTAAAAAATTTTTTCCTGATTTAAACAGCCAGTCACAGTACGAGTCAGCTGTCCCAGAAGCTGAAGACCACGTACAAAGCCTCCACCAGCAAGGTATGAGTGTGTGTATGTGTGTGTGTGTATGTGTGTGTGTGTGTGTGTGTGTGTGTGTGTATGTGTGTGTGTGTGTGTGAGACGTTACTATTAGACTGAAACACTTTCAGTTGTGTCCTGTCCGTCATCCAGCAGATTAGATCAGCGCTTAGAAGCAAAATACATCATATTAACATATTAACATACACATAACTGGATTAGACACACACTACGAGTCAGATCTTTGTGCCCCCGTGTGTGTGTGTCATAGTGTTTGTTTTGTAGTGTGTGTGTGTGTTTCCGGGGAACTGTTTGAAGGTTCAGCTTAATCAGCATACTTAAGTTAAGTTTTAAATTAAGTTAAGCCTTTATTTGTTACTCCACAGTGAGATTTTGTTCTTCGTGTATCCCAGTGTATTAGGAAGTTGGCGACAGAGTGCAGATCAGACGGAGCAGACAGGGGTTAAGGGCCTTGCTTAAGGGCGCAACAGTGGTGACTTGGTGGATAGGGTTTGAACCGAAGATCTTCTGATCAGTAAATCAGAGTCTTAACACACTGAGCTACCGCTGCCCCTGTGGGCGGAGCAACTGGGCGGTGTTGGGGAAGCAGGGGGCAGACTAAATGAAGGTGGAGGTCATGATTTAAAAAAAAAAAAGTGTGTGTGGAGGGGGGTTTAACCCTTTTGAAAAATATAATAATAATAATAATAAGAATAATAATAATAGCAATAATAATCATAATAATAACTTTTTTTTATCGAACATAATTAAAATAAACATTACAGACAACTTTAATTAAAATAAATCTTTCCCTTTAAATGTGATTATTATTTTTTTTCATTCATGCACTCTTTTAGTCCTCACTGTCTTTATAAAATATGGTGTCTTTTATTTTTTATTTTTAATAAATCCCTATTTAAACCCATAGGATGCATTTTATTTTGGTAAAGCAATTCTCTTGCCATTATAAATAGTAAATACTTGTTAGAGTAAATTGTCTAACATTAACTAAAGTGAATAGAAAAGTAATAGTTAGGTATCAATTTTGCAATAATGACCTCAGGATATTCTTTATCTGATGTGAGGAAGAAGAAGAAGCGCAGCGTGTGTTCCAGAGTATGAGAGAGTAGGGGCGAGGCAAGGGGCGGACCTTGGTCAAATAATATTGAAGATTAACTAGATATCTTTTTATTTTTATTTTTATTTTTTTAAATTGTACTTTTAAAACTAAAAGTAACAATGGGAAAAAAAATCACTGGATATCGTAGCAGTTGATATCATGAAGAAATGATAATACACAAATTTTTTATAAAAACTATTTTATCTTTTTTTTCTTTTTTTTTTGGAAGGATATACAATACCAGTCAAAAGTTTGGACACACCATCTAATTCAGTTTTCTTTTTGTTTAGTGATTCATTTTCTAAATTCTAGAACAATCCTGGACATTTCAAAACTATGAAATAACACAGAAGGAATTATTAGATTAGATTTATCTTTATTGTCTTGAGCAAAGTACATGTATATTGCCAATGAAATGCAGTTAGCATCTAACCAAAAGTGCATAAGTGGCCTAAATAACAATGTGTTATACAAAGAGAAGATGCATTAAGTAAGTAACAAAAACAACAAGAACAATGACAGTCAGTTGTTATTTTACGACATGAAGGTCAGCTGTTCTGGAACAGTTCTTGCAAGAACAGTATTGTGCCGAGTGGATTTGCAAAACCCATCAAGCTCCATGATGAAACTGTCTCTCATGAAGACCTTCACAGGAAAGCAAGAACAAAACTTACCTCTGCTGCAGAGGAGAAGTTCATTCAGAGTCACCAGCCTCAAGAATGACTAGGGGGCGCCACAGAGGATCAACTGATCCTTGTGTTTGATTTGGCACAGGGTGTTTTGCCCAATGCTCTTCTCTACAAGGGACATTGGCTGGGGTATGAACCCGTGCCTTCTGCATGACAGTTGAGAAGCCTACCAGTTTTTTTTTTTTTTTTTCCTCAGTCCGAAGGGTTTTCTGGGCTAAATCCTGAGGCTAATCATATTCACAGTGATATATTTTTAATATCATGCACATTGGTATTGGGATCAGGAACCGGTTTTCATGTCTCAGATCCTAACAGTTCTGTGTATCTGCAGTTGTGCAGTACCCACAATCAGGTTCATAAGTTTTGGAACAAATATATCGGTTGTTTTTGGCATTTGGGCTCTCTCACCACCAATTTGAAATAAAACTCCAGATGTGAGCGAAGTCAAGACTTTCACCTTTAATTCAAGGGGTTTGACAAAAGTGAGGCATTAACCATTCATGAATTACAGTAAGCATTCATAAATAATGGAACAAATGGCTCTGAGTGTGGCAGCTGTTCACTCGAACTCTCAACATGACCTCCAAAGAGGTGTCTATGCAACTAAAGGAGGTCATAATGAAACCTGTTGAAAAAATAAAATAAATCCATCAGAGAGACAGCAGAAGCGTTGGCCAATACAACGGTTTGGACCAGTCTTTAAAAGAAGGAATTAACTGGCGAGCTCAGTAGCAGCAAAAGGTCTGGAAGACCACAGAGAACAACTGAAGTGGATGACCGCAGAATTCTGTCAGTGGTGAAGAACAAGTCAGTTATAGCCAAGTCAAAAACACTCTGTCAAAGTCTACACTCAAGTATGGAGAAAGAAAGAATGTAGATACAAATCATACCACATCATCTATCAAACCTGGCAGTTTTATGGCATAAGTGTGTATGGTTGCCAGTGGTTTATTAATTACCTGACTGCTGGAAAAAGTAGCAGATAGGGCTATACTCAGATTTGGCCAAATGCTCCAATACTGATAGGACGTCGCTTCATATTGCAGATGGATAATGACCCAAAACATAGACTGAAAGCTACCCAAGGCAAAGAAATGGGATATTCTTCACTGGCCAAGTCTGTGACCTGCTCTAAACCCAATAGATGCACAGGATTTTCACTTACTGAAGACAAAACCGATGGCAGAAAGACCCACAACCAAGTTAAAATTTATGGACCTGAACTGTACTGTTCAGTACTTGTCCTCAGAAACATGATCTACATGATAGTTTGTTTGGTACTGGACTAGCCATAGTTAAGAAAATCTTTGCTGTGGAGAGGGTCTCATCCTATTCCAAGTGTTGTGACATCTGGAGAATTAAAAAGAACCTCAGAGACAAAACAACCTTGTACATGTGCCAGCTATTCTGTATATGCATATTTTATAACAAATTATTTAAGACTTTATCATCATCATCTTCATCATCTGTAGTGTATCCGTAGACTTCAGTCGTTGAATAATAGTTGATAAATAAGAGAATGGTCATCAAGTAAAGAAATCAACTAAGGAAATTACTGAAATAACTGGAATTAGGTAGGATAAGAACTGTCTGACAATTATATAAACCTGGAAGGATAGTGATGAGCTGTCAACTCCATTGGAGAAACGTGGTCAGAAAAGAAGTAATGAAGAACCGTGATCAGGATTGACATAAATGCTTGGTGGAATTGCATCGAATAAAACTCAAGTGTAGAAATAACAGCCATGTTCAATATAGTAAAAGTAAGAGTATTTCCAAATGCTTAAAGCATAAAGATTGGGTGATGGGCGTGTCAAGGTAAAAAGGGACTCACATGAAGCGATGCGCCCATCATCGTCCACTGTACAAGTCTCTGGAGTCGGTGTTATGACCTGGTGTTGCTTCAGTTGCCCAGGTCTAGACTCAGCAACGTCATGAGGCAATAAAATGAAGTCAGCTGACGACCTGAATCAGGTCATCACATCTATGGAGTTTTTCTTTAAACTGATGAAACAGACATATTCAAGGAGTGACACATGAATTCATGAATTGGCCACCACATTGCAAAAGTAAAGGTGGTCAAATGAAATATTATAATGTGTTTTTTTTTTGTTGTTTTGTTTTTTGGCCAGGCAATGTATAACTTAACATTTGTGTAAACTGTGTTAGTCAGTTGGCGCAAACACAAATAGGTATTAAACAACCAGAGCATCCAGCTACATCTGCATCATCATCATCATCATTACAACATGCCATGCCTGCAAATGGGTTTCTGTAATTTATTCATTTAAAATGATTCTATTTGGCTTAATTGTGATTGCCATCACCTGTTAGTACCCATGTTGAACAAACTGAATCATTTGTTTCTGAAAAAAAAAAAAAAAAAAGCTCTTTGTGCTTTCTGTGGTTCGGTTGGATTGAACCTGCTCTCTTCTCTCGCTCTCACTGATTTTAGCGGTCAAATTCTTTCCACGGCAAAGTAGGTGGACCTCGCAACTTCAATGTGGTGAACTGGGAGTTGTGGGGTGGAGATTCATGGGTAACTTGCTTAACTCCTCCTCCTTCACCTCTCCCTCCTCCTCCCCTTCCTTTTTTTTTTTTTTGGTCCCAGAATGCATGAACTATCTCATCACCATGGGGATTATCAGCTTATTAATTACAGACAAAATGTAGAACCTTTTTTTCCCCCCTTTCTCTTTCAAGAATGTAGTATAAATGAAAAAATGGAAATGTGTACGGAAACTACATATGCAGTGATCAGATCTCACCTTAAAGACTGATTCCCCGTGTTTGAATAGTTCTGTGTTGTGGTATCCCCTTTTTACAAAAGGATATTTTTTAATAAAGTTATTTGCGAAAAATAATGATTTTCTGCTTTAAAATGAAAATCATCAGGTGTTTCCCTAAGGCTCTCGATCGGTCCGTGTTGTCACTTCTTTGTCTTTTAAAAAGCTTTTTTTTTTTCCCCCCAAACTGTTGTTAGGAAAACGTTCCCATTTTCTCCCTAACATTTTAATTACAGGGGTGGACAAATCATAAATTCATTAACTAGCGCTAGATGACTAGCGCGAAAGGAGGCACTTAACGAACCCTATGCCACAAGATTGTTAAGTGTGTTGACCGTGATTATTTTCCCTCCCATTTTTCTTCCTAATTCAGGTTTTGGAAATTTCCACTCATTAGCCAACCTTTAAAGAAAGGTGAAAGCCATATCGATAGGGCGTATACAGCTGCATCACAGTGTCATGATATTCGTTTATACGGCCATCTTGCTGGTCGTACTCGCACCTCTACCTCACTAGCCCTTGTCCTAAACAATGAAAATGTTGCTCTATCTGAGCTTTAAACCGCCTAGGGCTGTTTTAAACAACATTATATGTCGAAGACTTGCATTTTACAATCGCTTCCTCTATCAACTGTAAGATGAGTGTACATTTAAAGTGAATGTAATTGGAGTCTCTGCTCTGTGAAGACCAACAATAGACAGCTATATGATAAAAGCAAGATTAGGTTTTAGATAGAATTAAGTAACTGATTTTAGAAGATATTTTAAATCTGTCTCCAAAAACAACTCTCAATACACTAAATAACCGGCTGCTGGTATACAGTACTGTGCAAAAGTCTTGATCCCCCTCTATTCCTTGATATTTTGCTTCAATGAGACAGATTTTCTTGTATTTTTATTTTTTTGCCTTTCATTTCTGGCAAGGTTTGGTCTCTCAAAAATTTCCAGTCCAGTTCCTGTATTTTGTTTGTTAAGCCACACAGTGACCTAAGAATCATTTAAGCATAAAACAATATCTAACTTAAGGCATGGACCAGTGAGAAACAGGTGATCAGGCCAGTGCTGAGTGATTGGAACAGACGAGAGAGGAAATGTGGCTGCTGAGGTGGTTGTTGTTACATAAACAACCAGTTTTTAAATTCTATTTTAAGAACCTTTGGTTGCATTTTAATAAGAGGAAGTGGTGGTGGGAGTACAGTACTGTAATTTTATTTTTTAGTTGAGGCTTTTCTGCCGTTCAGCTGTTTGTTTTTACATCTTTAATCAGAAGACAGACCAGAGCGTCTCTTACACATTTGATTAAATACTTACTACTCTACTGGACTTTCCCTTAGCTATTGTGTGCTCTCTTTATCAGATTGTACACATCAGTATTCTGATACGCACTCTTCATTCAGACCCGTATTATAACTGTGTCTTTCTGTTCTGCGCCGCTCAGAACACCTGGTGATGTTTCTTTCCTCAGTCATTTAATTATCCTCGTTAAACCTGCCGTTATCACACACGGCCTGGTAACCACACTCTGATTATGGGAAGCCATTAGGGTCAATATGATTAATTTGCATTTAAAAAAATAATAACGTTAAAATTTCTAGGTTAATCGTGTGCGTTATGCATTAGATTTTTTTATATTTAATTTTTAACACTTTGGGTAATAACTATGAGCCATCTTGTAGAATTTTGCACTTCACCAAACTGCAAGTCTTTGGCACGATATATTTTCAGCCCTGACGACCATCTTTCACTTAAGCTCTACTGGCAATACATTGACATCGCTTTGCACAACCTCCGGTGCTTCCTAGATACAGTACGTGAAGCTAACACACTCGGGTGAAAGTACTGTTGCCTTTTTCGTCAGAATGCAATTTAATACAATTTTATTTATATAGCGCTTTTAACAATGGTCATTGTCTCAAAGCAGCTTCACAAAAATGAAAAGAAAAATTGGAAAGAAAATTTATGTAAGTGTGTATGTGTGAAAAAATGTGTCTAGATAATAATGAGATTGTCTCTGATGAACAAGCCAAGGGTGACGGCGACAGTGGCAAGGAAAAACTCCCTGAGATGGCAATAGGAAGAAACC
>JAQMYJ010000033.1:31717566-31728763 GCA_030014305.1 Clarias laeviceps | reverse complement strand
CAGGCCCCGACAGCAGACACGCCCACAGGCCCCGACAGCAGACACGCCCACAGGCCCCGACAGCAGACACGCCCACAGGCCCCGACAGCAGACACGCCCACAAGCAACAAACTCCATAATGAGTGACGTTATTGCTGTACTGTTTTATTCTCACTACACAGTAATGATAAAAGTTGTGATGGATGAAAGCAGTCAAAGGGTAATTATCTGCTGTGTGTGTGTGTGTGTGTGTGTGTGTGTGTGTGTGTGTGTGTGTGCTGACAGCGTCTGGTGATCAGACAGCTCACATCTGGCGCTACATGGTGCAGCTGCCTCTGCCTCAGCCTCCAGCCGACACCACGGTGAGCGCTTTAAGCCGTCTCTCAGAGTGCTGACACACAACAACAACAACTCCTGCCCTTAATTTCACACTTATCTTTCTTTCTCTCTATATATACAGTGTGTTTATGTATATGTACGTATATCCAGCTCTCCTTTATCTGTGTTTAACACATTCTACCTCAATCCATCTCTCTCTCTCTCGCTCAGTTTGTCTTTTACAGTCTCTCCCTTCCACCATCTCTCCTTATTCTTTCTTTCTCAATCTATCTACCTATTTTATGTTATTTCTCGAGACTCATGATCTTTACTTCTCTTCACAATTTCTTTCTCTACATCTCTTGCTGTAAGTTTTGTTGTGTTTCACACACACTCTCTCTCTCTCACTCTCTTTTTCACGCTCTCTCTGTTTTTTTCACAATCTTTTCTTTTTCACAACTTCTCTCTCTCTCTCTTTGTTTATTTTATAGTCTTTTCACCTCCCTTTCTCTCTCTCTCTCTTTTGGTTTGTTATACAATCTCTTCCTCTCCTTTATTTTACAATATCTTCCTCCCTCACTCTTTCACACCCTTTCCTGGTTTCTTTTACAAACTCTCTCTCTATCCGTCACTACCTTTTCTTTCACAAGCTCTTCCTCTCTTCTTCCTACTTCTTTCAATCTCTCCCTCTCTCTCTTTCTTTGTTTTTTAGTTTCTTCCAGTCCCTCTCTTTCAGTGTTTCACTCTTTTTCTCTCTTGCAGTCTCTCCATCCTCCACGGTTTTTCTCTACTTTTTGCGTCCACTTTTTCTCTCTCCCTGTTTCAGTCACATTTAGTTTCTTTATTTACATGTTCTATCTGTTCATCTCTTTCTCCTTTTCACAGTCTCACTCTTTACATTTTCTTGCAATCCGTCTCTCCCTCTTCCACAATCTCTTCCACTTTCTCCCACTTACTTTCTCATTTATCATCTCCATCTCTTTTACACTATTGTTCTTCCCCTCTTTCTCACAATTTCCCAATAAAATATAACCCCATGGTTTTCCCTCTGGTTTTATTTCCGCTATGTTCCTGATCTCTTCCTGATCTGAGGTTCTAGTACCCCTGGCTCTACCTACACCGGGTGTGCGGATGCTTCTCATCTTTATAACGCCACCTGTTTAAAGATGAAGTGGTGTTTATTCCTGCTGTTCATTCCTGTTGTTCATTCCTGCTTTCTGTCTCTCACTGTCTCTCTCCTTGATGAACTCAGGCGTCGCTGGATGACGACGTGGATTTCTCCGATAAAGACGATGCAGACGGAGACGCCGACGGGCCGAACGAGTGTCCCACGGTGCGTGTAGCCACCACCACTCTGAAGAGCCACCAGGGCGTGGTCATCGCCGCAGACTGGCTCGTCGGCGGGAAGCAAGTCGTCACCGCGTCCTGGGACCGAGCAGCCAACCTGTACGACGTGGAGACGTCCGAACTCGTCCACACGCTCACAGGTCAGACCGTAGGAACAATCATGTTAAAAAAAAACTGACTAGAGCCGCTGTCCTGTCTTTTTGTGTCCAGGTGTGCAGGAAGACAGGACAGCAGGAAGACAGTTCAGTTTTTAACAGGCATTTAACTTTATCGGGATGCTGTTCATTACATCGAGTTTTATGTTTAATCTTGTAAAAAAAAATTTTTTTAAAATGTGATTTTGCACACACTTTAATTTTTTTATTTGTATTTTCGCTTTTTGTTTGTCGTCACTGTGTGGTTTTGAATCCCCTTCCAAGCTTTATTTTTCCTCAGGAAAAAGATGTCAGGATAAGATAAAACAATTGTAAATTATAATGAGTTTTCTCCTTTTTTGACCTTTGAAGAGTAAACAGGAAGTAAACTTGTGAAGTGAAGAAAATTGGGGCCACTTGGGACCCAAAAAGGAGATTTGGTCTGAGGAATCTTCTGATCAAGTGCTTTGAATTTGTCGCGATACTGACTGCACCATAAAGTTTACCTGCGTCATAATTTCTACAAAATAAATCACCAGCTCAAGGTGGAGTAGTTGTTAGCACTGTGGCCTCGCACCTCCAATCGATTCCCGCCTCGGGGTCTGTGTGGGTGGAGTTTGCATGATCTCCTCGTGCTTGGTGGGTTTCCCCCGTGTACTCCGGTTTCCTTTTACAGTTCAAAGACATGCAGTGTAGTCTCTAATTGGCATTTCCCAAACTGCCCTGTAGTGTGTGAATGAGTTTGTGTGTGTGTGTGTGTGTGTGTGTGTGTGTGTGTGTGTGTGTGTGTGTGTGCCTTATGCCCGAAGTCTCCTCTGATAGAGATGAGGTATAATGACGGATGAGGTTCAAAATAAGAGAGATACTTTGGTCAACCATAAAATACAGGTAGTCCCCGACTTACAAACAAGTTTCATTCCGGGAGCACATTCGTAAATACGATTTGTTCTTAAGTCCGACAAAGGGAGTCTTGTACACCTTTGACTCGAATATACAATGTAAATCATACCAATCCAGTTGACTAAATCCGCGGAATTTGTCACTTGAATGTTCGTAAGTTGGAGACTACCTGTACACCAGACAGAAAAGAACCATGTGTGAGAACATAAAGTCCACTACCTGTACACCAGACAGAAAAGAACCATGTGTGAGAACATAAAGTCCTGGACTGACAGTGCTAACCACCAATAGCAAGATCACTCCACCGGAGTCCAAGAAGAGCGTAAACTTATAAGGGGGGGGTTGAGCCTTTCCAGAGCGCCTGTACTCTCGCCCTGTCTGTCATGACACACCCGGCCCTACCTCCAGCAAAGGACTGCTTCTTCTTCTACTTTTAGAAAATGAAAGAAATTAAACAGTAAAAAACAAGTGATAAGCAGAAACCAAAGACTTGTACTTAGATTAATTTGTTGTGTGTGTGTGTGTGTGTGTGTTTGTGTGTGTGTAGGTCACGATCAGGAGCTGACCCACTGCTGCACCCACCCCACCCAGCGCCTGGTGGTCACCTCATCCCGCGACACCACCTTTCGCCTGTGGGACTTCAGAGATCCGTCCATCCACTCGGTCAACGTCTTCCAGGGCCACACCGAGTGAGTGTACAGTTCCACTTTACAACACACAACTCAGTTTTATTTTATTTATATAGCACTTTCAACAATGGTCAGCCTTACAGAATCCTCCCAAAAAAACTACACCACACCAAACACACCACACCCATTCCCTTATAAAGGCCAATCAAAAACTGCCATGAATATTATTTTTTTTAAACAATGAAACGACTGCTGTGAAACAAACCTGATCATAGATCCGCCTCCAGATAATTAATTCTTCCTTCAGTTTTTTTTTTTTTTTTGGTTTACTCTTTGTTTCATCTTTTATTGCTCTTCCGATCAGCCTGAGGTACCCTCCAAAGTACACTCCACAGGGTATTCAGCCATGTTAAGTACAATTACAAACCACAGAGAGCAAAAGTCTTTAGTTCAAGGGGAACTGAGGATGGTATAGGGAACAACTGAACAACAGGTCTTCACTTCTCTGGGAAAGGAAAGGAAAAATTTCCCATCAGTCCTTGCGTCTCGCTGGAGCATGAACTAAAATGAGCTTGAAAAAGGATTGATGTGTTTATTATTATTATTATTATTATTATTATTATCAAGGACAACAACATATTAATAGGACACAATCATTTACAATTTAAGTTATTCAGGAAATCTGTAGTATTATGTAAGCTAGTAATCTGTAAAAAAAAAAAATACAACTTTAATCAATTATGTTTATTATTAATCAATAACTTTATTTACAAGTTATTCACGTTTCAAGAGCATATGTTTTATAATGGTCTCGGTTGTTGTTCTTTCAATAAATATTCAATATTTAATGTCCGTAGTGTGAAATATCTATTGCAGCAACGGCAGGTATCCAAGGTGCTTATGTTACCATGGTAACGCATGGAGGAAGTGATGTCAGCGCTGGTGACTTCGCAGTGTGTTCTGAATGGTGGAAGTTTCCTTCACCGACATTCCCTGTAAACGGAGCAGGGAGTAGGGAGCACCCTGTGAAGTGCACTTCGGATTAGCAACTCTCTCACCTCCTTCTGTTGTTCTTCTTGTAGAAGCTCACGGGAATAATGAAAATACAGAAACCACCATATTCACACCAGTATCACATAGTGATTAGACTTTTTCTCTTGCAGTTATGATTTTCTATTTAAAAAATTATGACATGTTTTCCCGTAGTGAGCTTCTGTATTGTTTTAACGTAAAAACAGTGTCTCAGATTTCTGATTTTCTGCTCAATCTTTTTATAATTGACTTGGTAGTATTTCATAACTAGTGGTCCAAATATCGTTTGACGTAAACCCATGAAAGAGGTTTCAAATTGTTCGGCTTATTCTGGAATGGGGTGCTATGACTTTTCTAAGGGGTGTGGGGTAATAAAAAAAAAAATCCCATACATAGATTTAACATTGAGACCAATTTTGACGGATCCTAGCGCAGAGCAAGAATGTTGTAGAGGTATAAGATTTACCACATTTGAAGAGGCTTGCAAGCGGTGTCAGAACATACCCCGCAAAAGGGTATAAGTTGTACCCTTGAGGCAAAAGAGCTGGCCAAACAGGAAGTGCTCACAATTGCATTCCCTTCTATGGTAACATACAGTAGTTATGAGTTAAGTAATGTCTGGGAGTTATCACATGGTCTCTCAGAATTATAAGATACCTTCATTTAACATACATTACCAGACAATGTTTGGACACCCCTTCTATTTCTGATTTTTTATTTTTGTATTTTCTGATTTTTATTTCAAAATACACAATAATCTCCTTTGAACAGTTGATATTGAGATGTATATCTGCTACTTCTGCTCTGTAAAGCTTCATAACGGCTCTAATCTGAGGTGCTGTTTGTTAATTGGTGATTTCTAAATGAACTTCTCCACTGCAGTGGAGGTCAGTTTTGGTCTCGCTTTCCTGGGAAGGTCTTTATGAGAGACAGTTTCATCATGGAGCCTGATGGGGTTTGCAAATGCGCTTGACAATAAGAACTGTTCCAGAACAGCTGACCTTCATGTCTTAAAATACAACTGACTGCTGCTGTTGTTGTTGTTGATACTTAATGACCTAATATATATTTGTTTTTGTTTTATAGTTTTGAAACAAATTCAGTATTGTTCAAGAATGTAGAAAGTACAAAAAACATTGAATTAGAAGGTCCCCTTTTTAAATTGAATTAGAAGGTATCCTTTTTTTACTGTAGTATCTCATAATTATGACCTAATGTCTCAGAATTACGACTTAATTAATTGAGCTTATGACTTAGTATCTCAGTATTATGTATCTCAGTCTAAGTATTATGACTTAAAATTTCATAATTATAACTTAATGTGCAATATTGGAATTATAGCTTATTATCTTATGATTGACTTAATATCTCTTAATTATGATTTTGTGTCTTGAGTGATTTCTTAATCTGATGTAATAATTCATTAGCAGTGTTGGGTGTTCAAGTACTTGGATTACTTTTTTGATGTAACGAGTAATCTAACGCGTTCGGTCCGCCATTTACGTACTCAGTTATTTAGTTACTTTTTCGAAAATGTAATCCGTTATTCAGACAATTTATGTAATCCGTGAGCCAGACAGCAGTCATTCCCAATGCGTTAGTGTGTGTGTTTGTGTGTGAAAGTCGTCCTACAAGCCCCGCCCCCAATAACCCGCCCCCCTCTATTATTCCTGCTGTTATACCTCTGTCTCACCTATGCGGTTTGACTATGCGAGGACCAACGCACGGAAAGATGGAAACCTAATCAAAGCAACAAACCTCGCTATGAATCATGATGAACCGAACTTACAGCCACCGCGCGAAACCGCGTAGGTGAGATCGCGGTATTAGTAGTTAACAGATTATGGGCCAAACTTCGCTGAGTGATGATGGTAGAATAATTATAAAGGTCTTGACTGAAACAACATGCATGTGGAATCACAAAGGAGTTTTTATTTTCTGCAATGTAAAATAGTTACTTTTATCAGAATGTAACGCTGTAATGCAACTGATTACTTTTTAAAGACAGTAATTTTTTAATGTAATTAGTTACTTTAAAAAGTAACGTCCCCTAACACTGATCTTAACTATTTCGAGATTATGACTTAATATCTCTCAGATGTACAATATATCTTGGTGTGACTTGAAGTAATATCCCAAAATTATGACCTAATTTCTCAGAATTCCATTTTAATGCCTTGGATTGGTTTGGTATCTCATAATATGACTTCATATTTCATAATTATGACTTCGTGTTGGAATTATAGCTTGGTATCTTATAATTATACTTTATACTTAATATCTCTTAATTATGATTGTATGACTTATTAACTATATTATTGTTTTTTAAAATTATATGGTATCTTGATGTGATGTTGTATCTCATAAACATGACATAGTACACCATAATTATGACTTTATTAATTATGTCTCAAGGCTTAGAATCTCAAAGCTATGACTTAATATTTCATAATTAATATTGTGGTGTTTTGAGAGTATGAATTAGTTTCTTAGAATTATAAAATATCTTGATGTCACTAAGCATGTAATAATTATTATTTAGTGTTTCATGACTATGACTTAGTTAATTTAAATTATATCTAATTATTTTAAAACGGCGACTTATTCCATCATTTTGACTTAGTATCTCAAAATTAGAATCTATCTCATAAATATCATTGGAAATATCTTTATTAAATCCTAGTATTTCAATTATACTTAGCATTCCATAATTATCAGTCAATTATTTTTTTCTTTTTTTTTTTCTTTTTGAATTAATATTTTATTCAGCATCCGTGTGAGGTAAAATTGGTTGTCTTGATTTTACCAAGCGAGAATTTCTTTGTAAAAGAATTTAAAAAATCATAAGCTTAGAAGCGGATATTATTACTTTTGTGTTTTTTGAGGCTTTTGTGGACGGGAAGGAAGAATTGTGGTCACTAAAACAACACAATGGCTGCATTTATTGGTTTTCTTGTTGAGTTTAGTGTGTATCTGTTGACTGAAATGCACAAGGTATGGTACAGATGTGCACTAAGAGACACTTCTTCCTGTCCTCCTGGAATGTTTTATCTCAGATGTCGATAAAAAACGGAAAATGATACTCATTTCAACCCTGGTGGATGATGTTATTTGTCAGGATTTTTGTTAAAAGAGATATGGGTTAGTTTCCCCCCCCACACACACACTTACTTGTACAGTAAGTTATGTAATGATTTTAAAACGGCTGCTGTAATTACACCAGATTTTTTTCCTCACTTTGTTATCCTTTTAGGAAAACATATAGGTTTGCATATTTTGCAGTCACACTAGCAACCACTAGATGGCAGTACAGCACCTAAAACAGTGAAAATGTTATTTCTGCAATCCCTGCCCTGGTCATTCAGTCTAGTGGCATTTACATGAACTTCCTAAAGACTGTAGACGACTCGTGGTCATAATTTAACGTTGGTAATTTATCTGAGCTTGATAGCAGGAACCCTCTCAGTTATTATAATGATATTGCTGTGTTTCATCTCACAGTCCCTTAGAATGAGAAGAAATCTCAGTTTGACCTTCTTCTGCGTAAATCCTGGCCTGTCAGCTCGCCTGCTGGAGGTGGAGCCGAAGTGTAAAGTAGGAAGTGTGGAACAGCTGCTAAAGGCTTTAATAGTGCCTGGATTATTCACTCCTCGCTACGTTGAATCTCGACGTGGGTGATTCCATCAGATCGCACTGTAACGCTCGCCATTGTAACGACACCGAGGCTAATGAGATTAGCTGTCGAACCACGGGGCGTTTCCCCCGCTGTCACACTCTTCACAGCGTTGACTGTTAGCGCTTTCTCTCGCGTGCCAGGCTGAGAAGTTCACACTGAGGTGCTTCACATGGCCTCAGAATCCTGGAGATGTCGTGTTGATGCTGCAGATACAGCAAAATATTGAGAACTGCTTTTAAACCTCCATGTGGCCTGTGGACGGTTCTGACGTCCAGCCATTCTTTTCCCAGTATGACTGTTTTACATCTTTCTCCCAGTTTGACTTGGTCCAACTTTCCGACCATCTTTTTCCCAGTTTGCTTGTGTCCGTTTATCTTCCCATCCTGTAAGTTTCCTTGTGGCCCTCTACCCTCCTCTCAGTTTTTTGGGGTTCATCCATCCATCCATCCTTCTTTCTCCTAGTTTGATTGTGATCATCTATCAATAAATTCTCCACCCAGTTTGGCTGGGTTCATCTATCCTTCTCTTCGGTTTGGTTGGGTTCATATCTGCTCCTCACAATTTGGTTATGTCATCAATTCATCCATTCTTCTTTCTCCAAGGTTGATTGTGTTCATCTATTAATCCATCCTCCTCACAGTTTGGTTTTGTCCATCATTCCGTCTATACTTCTCTCAAGTTTGGTTGGGTTCATCCATCCTTCTCCCCAGATTCATTGTGTTCATCTATCCATCCATCCCATTTCCAGTTCGGTTGGGTCCATTTGTTCACTTATTATCCCAGTTTGCTTGTGCCCCTCTATCCATCCATCTTCGTCCCAGTTTTGTGTCCATTTATCCATTTATCTTTCAATTTGGTTGTGTCTATCCTTCTTTCTTCCAGTTTGGTTGGGTTCATCCATTCATCCCTATCCCAGATCAGTCCATCAATGCATACATCCTTCTCTCAGTTTGGTTGGGTCCATTGATCCATCCATCCATCCATCCATCCACAGTTTGAGTGTGTCGATCTATCTTTTGTTCTTCAGTCTATCTTTTGTTCTGGCTTAGTTGTGTACATCCATTCATAGTTTAGTCACAACAATTATTCACCCAGTTTTTAATTGTATTTAATCGTTCTGTCCTTTCACAGTTTAATAGTATGTATTTATCATTGCAGGGTTTCGTGGTAACATTCATCCTTTCTCAGTTTTGTAAAAGCCATCCATCCTTCTTGTAATTTTGCGGTGTCCATGCATTCATCTCCCAGTATAGGATTTCTGTCCATCTATCTTGCAGCTTAGTTGTATCCACCAATACAAATCCAAGTTCAGTTGTTTCTCTTCATCTTTCCCTCAGTTTAGCCATATCCATCCATCTATCCATCCATTTTTTACCCAGTTTAGTCGTACCCATCTGTTCATTTGTCTTTAAGTTTAGTTGTATTGATCTATCCATCTTTCTCATAGTAAAATCATATATTATGCCAATTCTTCTCTAACTTCATGTCCATCCATCCATCCATCCGTCTGTCCACCCATAAACCTACAGGGATTCATCCATCCATACATACACAAACCTGTTCATCCATTCATCCCTCCATGTATGTATTCAGTAACATCTGTGTGTCTAGTCTCCACAGTGAAACAGGTGCTTGTTGTTAGTCTGTTGTGTAATAAAGGTTTGGTCATGGTTGTGTGTTTGTGTGTATCGTGTGTGTTGCAACGCTGGTGGCATCAAAGTGAGTAATTTAAAGCTGTGAATTTTAGACACACATTTGCTCAGCTGTGAGAATGTTTGTATTGAAAGTTTGGAAGGTTTATGTTTGTGTATACACACACACACACACACACACACACACACACACACACACACACACACACACACAGATCATCGTACAGACATTAAGTCAGACCAAATAAACTGGGTTTCTCTGTTCTTCAGTGTAATGAGGTGCGACAGGCCTCACGATTCCTCCGGATGATTGTTCGGCCCCGGCGACTCTTCAGATCAGAATTTCCAAGCAGATCTCAGGAGCACTTTTAGATGAGTTGCCATGGCGATGTGTTAATTAGCAGCGGCTTGCGGTCAAGCATCAGTTCAGAGCCCTTGATGGAGTCGAGGAAAATAAAGCTCCACGTTGGACTGTTTAATGTGTTGTGTTACTTCCAGAGCGAGTGATGATGCTCGGGGTCTGTTTCAGCATTGATGGAACATCCAGGTTACAGTAAGAGCGTACAGGACTCGAACCCGAGCTCTTCCACCACGAACACAACATCCACCTGCAGCACCACAGAGTGATGAGAGCTCCAGCTGAACTGTACGGCTGATTTACACGTATAATAAACACTGTAATAAAGTACAATGTAATAAACACTTCAGTTACACAAATAGCCATGTGCTTCTCTTCTCTTCTCTTTTTCATTTCTCCTCTCCTCTTCTCTTCTCTTTTCTCTTTCCTTCTCTTCTCTTCTCCTTTTCCCTCTTCTCTTCTATTCTGTTTTCATCTCTTCTCTTTCCTTTATCCCTATTCTATTCCTCTTATCTATTGCTTTTTCACTTCCTTTATTCTTTATTTCTCTCATTGATTCTTCTCTCTCTCTCCCTATTCATTTTACCTTTCTGTTTCTCTTCCCATTCCATCTTGCCTTTTGTTTTCTTCTTTTTCGTCTATCCTTTCTTCTCTTTTCTTCCAATTCTGTCTCCTCTTTCTTTTCTTTCTCTCCTGTCCTATATTATTTTTCTCTGCTCTGATGTACTCTTCTCTTTCTTCTTTTCTTCTTTTCATCTATTCCCTTCTCTTTTTTCGTCTTCTCACCTGTTCCGTTTTTAATATCATTTTGTGCAAAGACTATTTTGTTTTTGTCTTATAAGAAGAGCAGGTGGGGTTTCAGCACTCTCTAGAAGGGATTTTGTCACTGTGATCTGGCAACCCTGATACATCCACGGCGAGCAGATGAGAGTTGAAGAGAAAATCTAATTTGTGCACCCGCACGCACAAATGCACAAATTCTAGCTCCCTCCTGGTGTTTCACGTGTGATATGATTTTAAAAAAGTATTAAAGTGGGGAGATTTTATATTGCAGTGCTCACAAAATGCCAGGTGGTGGCAGACTGGAGCACTGTGGGATCTTACAGGGGTTCGACAGCCCTAATGCAGTATATATATATATATATATATATATATATATATATAATGTGTGT
>JAQMYJ010000033.1:31694603-31708121 GCA_030014305.1 Clarias laeviceps | reverse complement strand
CGTGGTGCATCCCCCCCCCCCCCCCCGGCATCGATCGACGCGGCTGCTACGTGGATTAGCACGAGGTTTATAAGACCGGGGAAGACCGTGATGGAGGACGACATTCTCCATCCTAATCTACTGCATCAGTCAATTACATATCAGTCTACAGTTAGTCACAGATTGAGGGAAAAAACACCGAAACAAGGGGCGAAGAGGAGTGATTCATGCACTGCTCAGAGATCATTTACAAATCCGGGGCAGAGGATCGAGTGAACGCTTGTGCCATCACCACTAGGTGTCGCTCTTTCAATGCTGCTTTATAGACCGAATCATTAGTGAAGGATAAACACTAACACGCATGACCAAAAGACAAGAAATCTTTTAAAACAGGCTTTAGTTAATTATCAGACTGCTATGTGGAAAACTTCCGTCTCACTCCAGAGGACAAAAGTAGAATAAATGAGAGAGATCTGTGTTTGGCTGTCGATTAAAAGCACAATCCTGTTTTCAGGCTTTTTTTTTTTTTTTTTACTTATTTCCATAATAATATCTAATCCCACCCACTGAATTTGAGTGACAGGTGACCTTATGGACAAATCAGCTAATATGCAAACAGAAGCCTTTAAAAAAAAAAAAACTATATTCAGAATTAATATTACAGACAAAATGGTTTACAAAAAAGCGATGAAAATGGAAATAAAATATATATTAAAAAAAATTTGCACACATATTACTATGTGGTTTAAACTTTGGTGATACAATTATAATGTAACTCGTTAATCTGAATAACAACTTTTAATTCTCTGAATTTTTTGTCAGAAACATTAAAATTTAAATTAATTTTAAAAATATATAATCTAATATAAAATTACCTACTGTGTTCAAGGATTTTTTGTTCGTGTACCTAAATTTATTTGTTACATTTTTTGTTTGTTTATTTATGTTGTTGTATATTGTTGAGTATTTTCTTCTAAATAATAATTTCACTATAGTTTTTTTAGCTTCCCTTTTGAATATGTTACAATAGATTCAAGAGTTTTAAATGTATATTTATGCTGGTTTTTTTTTTTTTTCATTTTGTCACCATTTTAGACAATATATCAATATTTATTTAGTATCAATAACAATATTTATTAGTAATATTTTTATATTTCATTTTTAATCATAGTTTTTAACATTTTATGTTAGAGTTGTTTTGTTGACGATTACTCAACACAACTAGTTTAATTCCCATTATTTCATTTAATTTAATTTATCTATTTTTTTGTTCTTTAGAATTTAGACATTATTTACAATTTTTCTTTAGCTTTTTTTCCTCAACAATTTCAGATTTACAGTATTTATATATCTATTCATTTATCTATCTTTTTACCTTTTGAAAATTAAGACCAAAATGTTAAATTTGCATATCAAATAAAACAGGCTGCTTATACAGTATCTTAAACAAGAACAACAAAAAAAATAAATAAAAATTGACATTTCATTACTGCCTAAAATTATAATGTAAGTTATTTTAAATACCAATTAAAGTTTTATGTAATTCCACCTTTTACTGTAAAATACTGTTTGTTTAGAAAATTTGTCATATTAATGTCTCTTAATGTTTTTGTTTGCTGTTAACTAGCCTCATGAAGACTCATGTCCGTGTTTAATTACAGATGTTGAATTTCAAATTAGTCCTAAAGACGAATCTATTTAATTTAGTCTACTTTAGTCCTCTGTGTGTTGCATGATAAATCTGCTGACCTGATGATTAGCTAATAACACCATAAAAAAAAAATAATAATAATGCAAGACTTTATAAAACATACTGTATTACTGAATAATAATAATAAAAAAAAATGGCAAAAACATGTGGCAAAACCCCAGTCTGTAAACACAATGGCCAGAGCTATCAGTCTACGTCCTGTAACGTGGAGCTAAGTTATCATTATCTGTATAGTGCTGTTGTACTTTTTACTTTATGAACAGGGCTTTGACAACCAAAAAAACGCTGGATATTTCATACAAAAAAAAAAAAAAAAGTTTTTCTCCACAGCGCTCTCGTGTGTCTGATTCATCCCTTTCTCATTTTAACAAGCCTTTAATAAATATACAGTAAAGCAACACAAAAGGAAACAAAAAAAAAAAGCACACGTCATGTGTGGCGAGGTATTAAAGCTGCGAGGTGTACCAGCTCGAGCGCTCCGTACAGAACCGCCTTGCTTTAATGGCACCATTTATGTTAGCTTGTCACCATTTCCTCCACTCGTCTCTTTATATTCCCTCTGCTGCACACAAAAGGGCATGAATTAACCTGTCGCTGCAATGTCAAACCACCCTCCTGCTCTCTCTTTTTTTTTTTTTTTTTTTTTTTTTGTGGCGGTGAGAGCAAGAGAGCTTGTATGCTTGATGAAGGAAAAAAAAAAAGGTAAGGCTTATATAAGTGTGTGTGAGATAGAAAAAGAGAGAGAGAGAGAGTAAGGAGGGGGGAGGAGGGGCACATCATTCTGACAGCAGCTTTAATTGGACGGTGTGCGAAGAACTCTACAGGGGCCAAGCATCCGGAAACGGGCCAGCGATGACAACATGGCTGCTCTCTTTCACTTTGTCGAAGGTTAACACACAAACACACACTTTTAGTGGAGTGTGACAGTAGAGAAAGGGGACGCTGGAAGGTGAGAATGAAATGTTCTCAAAAACACTTATTTTTTCCCTTTTTTCACTTTCCTTTTCTCAGGATTTGGGGAAAGCATGTCTTCACGTTCACGTTCTCCTTCTCTCTCTCTCTCGCTGTTTTGTCTGTGTTTGAGTCGTCACGCCATCAGCATGAAGTGCTCTTGCTCTGCTGGTTTCCGCACCCACGTCCCCAACCCGGCTTCCCTCAGCGCTCGCACCCACTGCTCCTTCGCGCTCTGATAGGACGCCGCCGCCTGCTTGGCCTCTCCGTACGTCAGCGAGCCGGCGCTTGAACCCGGAGCGCTCGCTACCAGCTGCAGAAGAAGAAGGAAAAAAAGTAGTGTGAGCGAGCAAAACAAAAACGAATGAGCCGGCACAAAGCGGGAACTTCAACAGCTGTGTAATCTCCCCATTTAAATTTCACAAGCAATTGAACATTCTGTGAGCTTTTTGGTGCATTTTCTTTTGTCACACACTTTCTCACACACACACAGATAGGAGATTGGAGAGGTGCAGCAGATGAAGAAGAGGCACGGAGGAAAGTAAAGTTTCTTGGGAGATTAGCGTGTGTGCTCGTGCGTCTCTCACTGTGCTCGCCGAGCGTTTGCGATGGGAGGCTGCTCAAGTGCTTTTCATGATGATTACCAGCTCTACACTCATTAGACTTTAACTGCCACCATTTGGTAGAGCAGCCGGAGCTCTTCTGTACACTTCCATGATGAGGCCGTGTGCTTTACTTGTTTTCCTTTTTTTCTTCTTTCTTTTCCTCAAAGTGAAACTCATTACAAACATCCTGACTTGTTTTCTGTAAAAACTCAGACTTCACGCTGTTTCCGCTTAAGCTATGGTTAGAGATCGTAAAAATGCCAAACCTCTAAACTTATGCGAGCTTTAATGCTAATCTCTTTGTGCTTTCTCTGGGGAAAAAAAAAAACGCAAAATGTCAGCCCTATCATCATGACATCTACGGGTTTAACACCAACCAAAAGTCATCAGAAATTCAGCTATGAAGAAGTTTTGTTCTTTCACAGAAAAACAGAAAAGTGTTTGCCCTTTCGTCCAGAGAGTGCCCTGTCTCTCTCTCTCTCTCTCTCTCTCTCTCTCTCTATTACAACAACAATAAAGGAAACCGGAGAGCTCTTCCCTCCGTGTGTTTCACCGCCCCCTGATGCTTCATGACCAGCATTGACCAGCATGACACACCAAGAGAAGCACACTCTTACCTGTATGACCTCATAAATACAACTGCACATCCAGCTTGCACTGTATTTCACTTACTAGTATTATTCATTTATGTCATTGTTATTATTACTAGTGACTTATAGACTTTATTTAAATATATTTTTTTACTAGTAACCTTTGCTCAGTTCTCTCATTCCTCTGTGTCTACTGACTATACTGTATGTGAGATGTACGGTGTGCTGCCGGATGAATGGAAACTGACTATGACTTGAGATAAACAGGAACAACAATACTAAAAATCTGATTGGTAAGTGTTATTGCATCACAAAATGAAAGCACCAATGAGGTTTCAGTATGCAAATAAAGGCTACAGACACTGGAAAAGAGGTGGGGCTTTGGAGGGTTCCTTTTATATAATCTAGATTTTATGGTCCTAGAGAAAAAAAATCATGAGTTTCAAAAGAAATTTAACGAAGATGCATTACAACGTCTTCATATATTTGAATTTATTACAGCTTATATATATTTTTTTGTTACATTTCATGCAGTTGTAACGCTAACGTATTCATTTTCACAATTCACATATTAATTTTTTTGTGTCTGTTTGTATTTTTTTTGTCTGATCTTTTTTATTTCCTGAAGCTAAACACTTGGACACGAACTGTCCTTGTCAATGTTTTAATGCAACACGGATAAAATAAAAATGACAAACCGTTTTATTTATTCTGAATTTCATGAAGCATGTGAATGCAGTGTACAGAGTTTTATCTTTATATTAATGAAGGTTGATTAAGAATGTGTGCAGGTTCATTTCATCACGAAATAAAACTAGTACATTTGAATTCAACCTTGATGCCTGCAAAGCCTTCGCTTGAGTGTGTGTGTGTGTGTGTGTGTGTGGGCGGAGCAGTTCTTACTTTGCGGTAGACTCTGTTCCATCGTGTGAAAAGTGCACGTTTACAGAGTCGTGATGGAGCTCCGCAGTCTCGGCGTTTGCCCGTGGAGGCGTTGATCACCTCCAGCTGCTCGTCTCCTGCAGTCCAGTTCACACTGAAGCACGAAGCCTTGAGCTGCTGCCAACACTCACTGCTGCTTAAACCTATCACACACGCACACACACACAGAGACAGCAATCATCTCACACAATGTTAGAAGAAAGTCTAAATACAGTACTATCATGTGTAGGAGGTAATGTGTACAGTACTTATTATCACAAAGTGGACATTAATATACACAAAAGCATGACTGCATGCACACTGGATCATGTTTTCAGCTCATGTTTAGAACAGATTTGCTCCATTAGCGTACTGGATGAGTAGCTAGACTTCATGCAGAAAGAGCATACGTCTCCATCCACGGGGTTGCACCTCATGCAGACGGGATTGCTCGGGAACTTTCCCAATGTTCTACGCAAATACTCCACTGACTTTCTAAGTATCTTTAAAACGATTTCATTCATTATGGCTTTAATTTCGTTTGGTGGAACAGAAGTTCTCAAACTTCTAAAAAAAAAAATCTAAATTAAAAATACACAGATAGTTAAAATACAGTACCTACAGTAGCTGTTGTTATTTACATAGTGTGGTAGTGTGTTCTGATTTCTACCACTGCAATAGTAAACAAACAAATAAATAAATGAATAAATAAGACAATTCCATGGTGAGGTCTAGAGTCTTAAGCTCATTTTCCACATAAAATCTGCAGCACAGTGTTCAATACATTCTCATATACTGTACATCAGAATGCTTGAGGTTTCCCTACTAGGACCAGGTGGAGTCAAGCTGTGCTCTGTATGAACTGCAGAAATGCTGGTGATCATTTACTGTATCATAGTAAGACTTCATAAGGTAGTGATTTCTGTGAATGTTTTAGTTTCATTTAGTGATTTCTGTAGCTAGTTTAGTTTTATTTAGTGATATTTGTAGCTAATTAATTTTTATTTATTAATTTCTGTAGCTGTTTTAGTTTTATTTAATGATTTATTTACAGTAGATAGTTTAGTTTTTCTTTAGTGATTTTTGTAGCTAGTTTCATTTTATTTAGTGATATCTGTAGCTATTTTAGTTTTATTTAGTGATTTATGTAGCTAGTTTTTTTTTAATTTAGTGATTTCTGTAGCTACATTAGTTTCATTTTATATAGTAATTTCTGTAGCTATTTTAGTTTTATTTAGTGATTTATGTAGTAACAGTAGTTCAGTTTATTTAGTGATTTTTTTTTTGTAGTTAAGGTTTATTTAGTGAGTTCTGTGGCTATTTTAGTTTTATTTAGTGATTTATGTAGCTAGTTTTTATTTATTGATTCTGTAGCTGTTTTAGTTTTATTTAATGATTTATTTACAGTAGTTTAGTTTTTTTTTGTGATTTTTGTAGCTAGTTTAATTTTATTTAGTGATATCTGTAGCTATGTTAGTTTTATTTAGTGATTTATGTAGCTAGTTTTTTTATTTTATTTAGTGATTTCTGTAGCTAGTTTCATTTTATATAGTAATTTCTGTAGCTATTTTAGTTTTATTTAGTGATTTATGTAGTTACAGTAGCTCAGTTTATTTAGTGTTTTTTTTTTTGTAGTTAGTTAAGGTTTATTTAGTGAGTTCTGTGGCTATTTTAGTTTTATTTAGTGAGTTCTGTAGTTAGTTTAGGTTTAATTAGTGAGATTTCTATAGTAGTTAGTTTTATTAAACAATGTCTGTAGTTAGTTTGGTTTTATTCAATGATTTCCGTAGAAAGTTTAGTTTTATTTCACACTGCTAACCACTATGACACTGTGCCACCTACTGCTTTACAGTGTTGTTTAATTCTTCAACCTACCTGTTCAGAATGTATTAAGCAATTCTATATTGCTTAATACATTCTGAACAGGTATGTTCATTAATGCATTAATGCACTTTTTTAAATACTTTACTCTTCCTAGAGTCTTCCTAGAGCAGGAAATAAAATAAAAAGCACAAAATAAATTTGATATTTTAATGTTTTTTGCTTACAAGATGATTTATGAAAGTAAATCCAGGGTCAGTAACATTTCCATCAAGGAAAAGTTTTAGGAGTTGGAGTTCACGCTTTACAATATTTTCTGTAACAAAGCCTGAAAAAATGTGATGTTGCAGGAATGACTGTAGCTTCTGGGAAGTAAATGATAAAAAGAACCAACTTCCAACATTAAGTACTGTGTAACTATCCAGTAGATGGATAAAAAAAGTGTGATGTGTAATTTTTTAGGAAATAACACAAGGTAACTGTTGGCCAATTGCTGTCATATACAAGGATTAAAAATACTTCAGAATGTTATAAGAAAAAAAAAAGAATTGGTACTGTACGAAGAGAACCTTGGCAAACATCTCATCTAGCTGTCATTGATTATTTTCCTGTAAAGATGTTTTATTTTTACATGCAGTCTTTAATACATTGCAGTGTAACATAGAGTGCTGGTAGAAGAGAGAGAGAAAGAGAGAGAGAGAGAGAGAGAGAAAGTCTATGAGAACATGTTTATGGACTAAAGATGGCCTGTGTGCCGAGAGGAGAAAGCACATTAGAGCGTTATGCTAGCGAGACCGGTGACTCACTTAACCTGCTTAATTGCCAGTGAGTGCTTGAGTGTTCCATTAGCTTAGCCTAATGTGGTGTCTGTGCGGTAAACATCAGTCGCAGACACAAAAGCCATCTCTCAATCCTCAATCAAAACATATTCGCCACACCAATTAGCATAGCGCTCACTCTGAGCCGAGCGCAGGTTGACCAGGCATTAGCGCCTGCTAACGATTTCGCAGCTCGCTCGAACCTGACAGCACGTTTTTTTATGCTAACACCAAACCTGTGAGAATTTAGACGTGCTTGTGAGTATTATTTATTCCGCGTATAAGTTGTTGAGACAATATAACAAACACCACGTCGTCTTGATGACTTGGCCGACAACAGATTGTCGTCTCGTGGCGTATTTTGGCGCTGAAGCTTTTTATCAAAAAATCTGACTCTAAACCTCAGGCATCTCCTCGGGCAAGCATTTCAATCAGAAAGCAAACAGGTTGAGAGCGGAGCGCACAATGAAATGCTGACAAACAGACGGAGCGGGCGTGCCGGCGGAGGAATAATCTCCCACACGGCTTCTTTCCTTGAGTGTGTGAATTTCAATTCTTTCTTTTCTCCACGCCACCTCGAACAGGTGCAGTGAATCGCCTGCCACCAGGACAATGATCCTGTCTCTTATTGCTTTTTCCATGCAGTAATAGACAAGCTCTGTGTCTGTGCATTTCTTTTACTTTCTCTTTTTTTTTTTTTTTTTTTTTTTGTTCAGTGTCTTCTTTCTTCCTCACTCCATTCATGCCTCATTTTGCATCCCTCATTGACTCCACTCCTATATTTCTCTAATAGACTATTTGATTTCCTTCCACTATGAAATCTTGATCAATTCTCCCACCGTTTATTGTTCTGGGACTCACTCTTTATGGTGACGAGCTCTGCTAACTGTTATTTCACTTTTAATGAGGCGATGCACCAAGACTACCACCTCAACCGCTGATACCTACAGGACGTGTGTTTAGATGTGAAAATAAGAGATGAGTAACTACAAAAACATTTTTGCCTGTACATAATAATCTGATAACTAAAAGAAATGTTTTTTACAAGGAGCGTTCAAGTCAAAGCGGGACTTTTGATACTTTGCGTAGAATAACAGAACACAGTTATGCGGTAGTTAAATTTGCTTTTATTTCTCTATATAATCCCCTGCTACATTGATGCACTCATCCCAGTATTTTCACTAGTGCTTGGAGACCATCAAGTTCTCAGTATACTGGAGCCATGATCGGACTGGATGATTCACATTTGAAACGCTGGCCTCCCAAGTACTCCTTTAACGACCCAAACATGTGGAAATGGCTTGGTTCGAGGTCAGGACTGTACAGCAGCAGATGTGGCAATAACTCCCAGACGAGTTCCTGTAATGTGCAAGTGGTGTTGGTGGATGATTGTGTGTACAGTTCACACAGACAGATGCGCAAGTTGGTGACAAGTTATCCATCGATTTCCTAATATCAGTTATTCCACTCAATTGATTCCTTTTTCTTTGAACACAAAGGGGGGTGAAAACTTCCGCTCTTGGCTATAAAGCTAAGTGTTCATATTGTAAGCTAAAGTGTAATATTGTTTTTGGTAAAATTATGTAAACCATATAAATCATCATGCATGTATACCCCCATGTTCATGAGCATGCGTGACATTTATATACATTTTATATTCCTGTCTGACCGTTCAGAGCAGCGTTAGTGTTTTTCACTAGCACACATGTGACCCGCTTCTGAAGGACGGGCTCATTGATTAAGTGAAGAAGCGATTTGCTCAGTGGTGATAATAGATCTGCTTCGCTCCTAGAGACCTCTGTTCTTTATGACAGCGGGGCTTAAAATAACCAGGCCATTTTCCCCCCAACAACAGCGACAACACAATGAAGGGAGAGCTCATCAAAGCGGGTGAAAAGGCTGAAGCGGAGGTGCAAAGTGCAAACTCCTCCCCTCCTGCTGATAAGCCATGCGATTAGATTGATTACAAGAAAGACGGCTCGATCTGATAGCGTCGAGGATGAGGATGAGGGAGAAAGTAGGAAGGCAGAGTTTGTTGATGTGGGTCTGTCTGTCTGTGGTGTGTGTGTGTGTGTGTGTGTGGTGTTGGTTTTTCTGGGAAAGGTCACGTATCTGTCTTTTAATTGTGGAGACTTTTTTGTTGTTGATATGATGATTTCTGATGCTAATCTGAAATCTTACATTATATACATTATCAAACTCGCAGATTAGCTCGAAAAATATTAGCACCTTTTGTTACAATGAGTAACCACGACTTTGGGAAAAGATATTGCTACAAATTTGTTGTTCGATGGCAAATTTTTAAATGTTATGCTATAAAATTTGCTCTTGTTATAGAAATGTTAGCTTTTCTATAGTAACAAATAATATACAGCTAACCATGAACTTTTTTTTTCCCCTTTAAATTTATTGTTAATATGTTCATCATCTGCAGGAATGATTGAGTTTGCATGAAGTTATTTTTGTAACTTTAACAGTTTAATAAAAATAAATGGAGATGCTTGTAATACTCACAAAAGGAATAAAGCCACAAATGTAATATAAATCTGCAACTTTTAAATTAATAATCCCACAAACATAAAAATATATATATATATATTTCCCAAAAACATGTGATTACTTTTGTGGGACGTTATTACAATTTTTAAAGTTGACAGACTTCACCTTCCCAAAAAACATAAATCCCAGCAAATGTTATTGCAAATGTTATTCCATTTGTGGGAAATGTATTATGTAAGTGGGATTATTACATTAAAAAGCTGCAGATCTATATATAATATTTGCATATGAATGTCCGGCCTCACAAATTTTCGCCTTAAGGACTAAAGTTCGTAAGTTTTGCCTTGACATAAGAAGCATTTCGGCATATGTGCGAAGAACCGAGCCGAACCAAACGCCGGCTAAGTTGTGCGTACGTCCGCAAACCGTTCAAAACCTGTTTGAGTCAGTGGAAAGCCAAGCAAAGTGTTAGCAAGGGCGGTAGCAAGAAGAAAAGGAAGATACTTTCGTTTGGTTTTTAAAGCAGCTGGTGCCAAGAGAAATCATAAACTAAGGTTAAGTGAGGTTTAATGTCTATTTATTTCATATTTTACTTCATTTACATGTTTTTTTCTAAATGTTTTGATTGTTTTTATATGCAAAAATATGATTATAGTGTTGGAAATTGGTAATAATGTTAATATTTTTGGGTGCCTGGAACAGATTAATTGCATTTACATTATTTCCTATGTAAAAATTAATTTTGCAATACAAAATATCGTCTTAAGAACTTGCCTCCGGAACGGAATAAATTTGAATGCAGATGTACCGCTGTATGTTTATGGTTTAATTCCTTTTGTGGACTGTTACTACACTGGCGAGTGTTACAATGCTTGTTACGGGTACGATGGTTTATATCGGATATAATGTTAAAAAAACTAAATTAGCTAAATTGGTTTGTCATTGTTCAACAATATTAAGTGTATCAATAAACAGATGAATAATATGTGTGTAACTTACTCTCTATCTAGAGCGAGAGGGAGATCTATGTATATAGTAATCGCTAGCAAATTCAAAAAGTCAAAATTACAGCAAGTCAAAAAGTCTAAATAACATCATTTTCAATCTTTGTGCATTCAAGCCACAATTTTTGTGGAGAAAAAAACAACACTTTGTTGTTGGACCATTGTTCATATTTTGTTAGCAACAACCTAATAAGCTAACTTATATTAAGGAATTTTTTTGTTTGTTTGTTTTTTAAAATTTTATTCTAAAGTTGGAAATACCAAGTTACAAATTTTAGTTTAACACCCCAGAGGATAATCTGAAAAAACTAGGAATATTCATTCAATTAAGTAAGTAGTGAATCATGTGTTAGCTGGCTAATCAACACCCCAGGAAAGTAGTAAATAAACACAGGGGAAAACTTGTGACCTGAATCTGTTTATGACATGCAGAAAGTGTGATTCTATTAGCCGAGAGAGTAAAAATACATGTGTATTAACAATTTAAAAAATAGCATCATGCTGGCGTATTAGCACACAGCTAGCATGCTACATCGTTCCTTCTATCTGGGAATAACTGAGGCTCTGATTGACCTCTTCTTCTTCAGACATGCTAATTAACTAACTCAAGTGCTGGAGCAGGAAGGACATTCCCCAGTGAGACACTACTACAGGACTGTGAACATTAGAGTGTGTGCATGTGTGTGTATGTATGTGTCAGTGTGTCACTGTGAAGTTTCTCGTACTGCTGAGTAGCGGCTGGTTGCGACGGTAGCAAGCAGGAAGTGAGCCAAGACGCTCCATCCTCTGGTTAAGTGTTCTGGAGAGGTGCCCGGTGTGTGTCACGCTGCCTACTGTCACACTGTTCAGATACACTGGTTCGACGAAGTGACTGAGGAGCGCCCCCTGGAGGCCGAGCACGTTCCACCTGCGCAAAAACAGAGAGAGAGAGAGTCATTTGTTAAGCAAATGACTGCTAACACACAATAGCAAACTTGGCTTTTGTACCGTACATAAATCACACAATATAATAGTTATATTTCTTAAAGCTAGGTAGAAGTAGAAGAATACAGTAACTATGAAGGATGTTCGGGTCAAACTGGGACTTGTAATGAAATTGCTGGTGAATGAAGGCATAAAACTGATTTTTACATAAGATCTAAACCACAGCACGGTGATGAGACTCTTAAAACATGTGGACGGTGCAGCGTACTAAGAAAACTTCCTACCTCGATGGTATCCAGCACTAGTGAAACACTGGGAGTTTTCACTCTCATGACTGTGTCCTGTTATTGTGCATAATCAGAGGTCCCGCTTTGACTTATTATTATTCATTTGTAGTTGCATTTGATATTGTCAAAAGAAACAAAATGAAAAACTACAAGTGAAACATTAAATAAAATTCTCCTCACAGAAAACTTCACAACATCAAAAGTCACACCCTTTTTTTCCCGTTCATGTATGCAGAACGTCCTTTACAAAATTGTTACTATAGAAACAGTAATGTATATTCGGGCTGTCAATATTATCGAGTTAATGCATGTGATTAATCTAGAAAATTTTAACACATCACAATTTTTTACGAAAATTAATCACATGACCAAGTTCGGTTTGACCCTAATGGCTTCCCATAATCCCATAATCCCCGTAATGGCTTCACATAATCACAGCGAGGTTAGCCGGCAGTGTGCGATAATGGCATGTTTATCGCGGATAATAAGACGACTGAAGAAACATCACCAGGTGTTCTGAACAGCAAGTTTCATTATAAAAAGCTACTAGATGGAAGTTTGGACAAAACCAAAGTTCTGTGCTCGAGCTGCCTTCAAGGGGAAACTATTTTTACAACAATACATTAAATGTAAGATGTGAGAGTGGTGGTATATATGTTTGATTAAATCAAGACCTTCTGACCAATCAGGTTCAAGAATACATCATCACAGCGCTGTAGTTCTTAATGGATTCAGGTTGAAATAAAGGCCATGCGGTGTAATTTAGCATTTTATTATAAAATATGCTCAGAGTGTCAGGATCTAATTGCACTTTGTTCGCTCTCAGCTCTCGCTCCCAAAGCACGTGACTCTGGCTTTTTGTCAACATATGCTAATTCCCCCTGCGCTCTGTGTATGTTATGCTAATATGGGAGTCATGGTAATGAAGATAATACTCGCTATGACAGTCAGGTGAGTGTGTGTGTGTGTTACATTAACATACATTATGGCTGTGCAGACTTTCATCTCTTTTCCACATGAGAGTCTGATACAGCAAGCTGTATTTAATAATCATTAGGTTTCGATAATAAACATGACAGAAAACTGTCATTTGTCGAACAAACGCAATGCAAAGGTGTGTCTGTGTAATTGAAGTATGAATGTGAGTGTGTATAGCCAGTGAGGTTGCAACCTTCAAGACTCTGAAACTGAAGTAGCAGGTTTTTCTAACTTGCCTGAACACTGAGCACAAAACTATCTTAGATAACCTCAGTACGCTGGAGCCATGATCGGACTGCCTGCTTCATATCATTGCACATGACACTTTCTTCAGTCACTTTCATGGACAATCATGGACACATTCATGCAATACATATTTATATATCAGACCATTGCTCATGTCACTTTTTATGCATATTTGCACAGCCAT
>JAQMYJ010000033.1:31679079-31689675 GCA_030014305.1 Clarias laeviceps | reverse complement strand
GTGTTGGACATTGGTGCTGGACTTTAGTGTTGGACATTGGTGCAGGGCATTTGTTCTGTATATTAGTGTTGGACATTAGTGCTGGACTTTAGTGTTGGACAGGGGTGCAGGGCATTTGTTCTGTATATTAGTGTTGGACATTGGTGCTGGACATTAGTGCTGGACGTTGGTGCTGGACCTTAGGGTTGGGCATTGGTAAGCGACATTTGTGCTGGACATTGGTGCTGGACATTAGTGCTGAACTGTTGGGCATTGGTGCTGAACATAAGTGCTGGACCTTAGGGTTGGGCGTAGGTAAGCAACATTTGTGCTGGACATTAGTGCTGAACTGTTGGGCATTGGTGCTGAACATTAGTGTTGGGCATTGGTAAGTGACATTTGTGCAGGATATCGGTGTTGGACATACTGTAGGTGATGGCCATTAGTGGTTATGCATTGGTTTTAGAAATAAGTTCAGGACATTAGTATTGGGCACTGGTGCTTTACATAAGTGCTGGACATAAGTGCTGGACATCAGTGTTGGGCATTGGTGCTGGACATACAGGAAGTGCTGGACATTAGTGCTGGACATAAGTGCTGGACATTGGCAGTTCATCTGACAGTGATGTGCCTCGAGATGATTTAGTTGTGTAACCGTTTCAAGTGCTGTCGTGTTCTGTAGTGTCTATGTGTCAAAGTTTGGTCTTTGTGCTGTACTTACACACAGGATATGTATATGCAGGACACACCTGGCTATTTTGTCGGTGCAGGACATGGTGACGAGTCTCTCGCCCTGCATAACTCCGTCCCACGTCTGTACGGCTGATCTGCACCTGACGGGCAGAGTGCCTTCCCCCGACTCGATCTTACTCCGCAGATGGCTGTGGAACTTCTTCACCACCGGTCTGCTGCTGTGCACCGAGACTAAATAAAACAACAACAACAACAACACACATCATGAATAGAGAATTAATAGTATAGAGAATAATACATATTTAATATTTCTACATCACAAAAACAGCTACATGTTCAACACCATATTACAAATGAATGAGATAATGTAACCCCTGCAGAAAAAGTAAGGTTTAGAACTTTGTCCTGCCTTGTGTTGGTAACATTTTGACATTTGACATGATGGCTTAAGTGTCGTAGTCTTGCGTTTGTATGGTTACCAGGGTGTGTTGATTCAACCAATAAGTGGGAGGCTTTTTAAATCCCAACAGCTTCTGCTCGTTAAGGTTTTGAGGTAGCAATGCAGATGTTGCTGATATTTGTCTTCATAACTCAGATACTGTAATACAGTACTACAGTACTCTAGTACAGGATTTTTTTTTTCTGTTCCAGAGATTTGGAGCATAATGGCGATTCAAAACGACTAACACTTTAGAGAGCAATATTTAAAGAAAACCAGAGGGACGATTTGTGTTAATGTATATGTGAAACAATTTAGAGTTTTATGTACTTGAAAATAGCTCCATATATATGTTGAAGCCAATAAAACCACTCCACAGATCTTGTATTAACAATCTATAGTTTTGGCGAGTCAGTCAGGAAATCTACTTTTTGCATGGTGCATTAATTTTCTGAGCAATTTTTTACGGATAGATTATTTCACTTATAATTAATTATATCACAATTCCAGTGGATCCGATGCAGTTGGGTGGGACTTTAAATAGCTTGGAGATGTACCTATATAGGATGCATTTTAAGACCTACCTTCAAACTCAGTGCTTCTTTTTTTGACATCATGGGGAAAAAATGAAAAAGTCTGGTTCATCCTTGGGAACAAATTCCAAATGCCTGAAGGTACCACATTCATTTGTACAAACTAAACTATACAAGTATGAACATCATGGGACCAAGCAGCCATCACACCGCTCAGTAAGGAGAACTTTGGTACAAATCAATCCCAGAAGATCAACAAAGGACCTTGTGAGGACAGTGGAGGAAACAGGTACAAAAGTATCTATATCCACAGTAAAACAAGACAGATATCGATGTAACCTGAAAGGCTGCTCAGCCAGGAAGAAGCCACTGCTCCAAAAGTGCAAAAAAAAAAAAAACAGCCTATGGTTTGTAGCTGGACATGGGGATAAAGATCTTACTTTTTGGACAAAACATAATTGAACTGTTTGGCCTTAATGACCATAATTATGTCTGCAGGAAAAAGAGGAGGCTTGCAAGCTGAAGGACATCATCCTACCCATGAAGCACAGGGATGGCAACATCATGTAGTGGAGTTGCTTTGCTCCAGAAGGAACTTGTGCACTTCACAAATCATGAGGAAGGAAAATTATGTGAATATAATGAGCCCAATTATACCTTCCAAAGTTGCGGGAAAATGGCTTAAGGACAAAAAAAGTTGAGGTATCACCCAAATGAGGATGGGTTCCTTGTTGAATCTGGTTCTTCCCAAGGTTAATTCCTATTGCATCTCAGGGACTTTTTCCTTGCCACCATCGCCCTCGGCTTGCTCGCCCTCTGCTTTTGAGTAAAGCTTCAGTAAAGCTGATTTTTTGTGACAATTGTTAAAAGTGCTATATAAATAAAATTGAATTTGAATTGAATTGAATTAAGGTATTGGAGTGGCCATGATCGCAATCCATTAGAAAATGTGTTGGCAAAACTAAAAAAGCACGTCTGAGCAAGGGGCCGTACAAAACTGACTCATTTAGGAATGGGCCAAAACTCCATCAACTTATGGTAAGAAGCTTGTGGAAGGCAGCCTGAAATGTTTGACCCAAGTTAAACTATTTAAAGGCAACATTATCAAATAATAACTAATTGTATGTACATTTCTGACCCACTAGGAATGTGATGAAAGAAATAAAAGCTGAAATAAATCTCTCTCTACTATTATTCTGACATTTCACATTTTTAAAATAAAGTAGTGATCCGAACTGACCTAAAACTCTAAATGTTTACTAGGATTAAATGTCAGAAACTGAGCATTAGGCTCAGGTGGATATACACTTCCAACCTCATATCTGATGAGTTTGATGCTTAAACTCAAAGGGATAGTTTTTTTATTATTATTTAAATAACCTTTATATACAAATGTAGAGATCTACGAAGCTGATCAATGCTGATTTGACTTGGTGATTGGCCAAAAATGGAAGAAAATGGTGATCGTTGATTGGTCGCTAGAAACCAGTGATTAGTTGAAGGAATGATGGTGATCAATGATTGCTTTTTAGGAACAACGTGAATTAGTGATTGATTGTTGGAAACACTGGCAATCAGTGACTGGTTAATGTAAAGTATTGTGATTAGCAAGTGGTCGATGGTACAGTAATTACGGTGATCAGTGACATTATTGCAAACTATGGAGATGAAGTGATTAGTTTTCAGTTTTCAGGAAAAAATGAACTTAAAAGCATAAAATGTGTATTGAAAGCGAATTATTCCACTGGAAATGCTTTCTTCGTGCCAGACTACCACCGATTCATTTCGTCCCTGTTCTTAACAAAATTATAGTGTTTGTAAATATGCCAGAAAATCTTCCTTCTTCATGCAATACAATATTAAAATGCAAATTATCAGGACGATTCAATGAATATGCAAATTAGTCTATAACTTCATCTGATGACATTTTAATTATGCATTAGCTTCTTTCCATTTACCTAAGGGTACTAGCGTCATGATTTTTAGCAGTTTCCAATGCAGTACAGTACATCATTCTGGATAACAGTGTCCGCTAAATGCTTTAAATATACAGGGCATTCATAAAGTATTCAGTAAACTCCCTTTACTTCTTTCAATTTTGTTATGTTGCAGCTTGATACTACAACAGTTGTTTAAATTAATTTCTTTTCTCTCCAAAAAGAAAAAAAAATGAAATATCACATTTACTTACAGTGCTGTGATAAAAATAATTGCCCCTTTCTGAATGTAATTTTTTTTGTATATTTGTTACACTTATCAATAAACAAATTTTAAGGGCAGTTTTTAAATAATGATTTCATTCATTAGGGGAAAAAGCTGTCCAAACTTGCACAATAACAATTTTATTGGCCCCACTCAGACCTGAATATTGCCAGACCTGTTGAATCAGGAAATCACTTAAATTTAACCTGTCTGACTTAAATCCAATTGAGATGCTGTGAGATGACCTTAAACAGGCCGCTCATGCTCAAAACCCCTCAAATGTGGCTGAATTAAAACAATTTTGCAAAGAAAAGTGGGCCAAAATTCTTCCACAGTGATGTGAAAGACTCCTTGACAGTTATCACAATCACTTTATCGCAACAGTGGAACAACCAGTTAATAGGTTTAGGGGTTATTACTTTTTCACATAGCGCCAAGCAGGTTTGGACAGCTTTTTTCCCTTAATAAATGAAATCATCACTTAAAAAACTTTTTTTGTACATTTTGTATTTACTCTGGTTATCTTTGTGTAGTATTAAAATTAGTTTGATGATCTGTAAGGATTCTGACCCTTCATAACAACACTTGTTGAGCTCAGATGTCTCCCATTTTTCTTGATTGCTGAGATGTTTCTACACCTTAGTCGGAGTCGACCTGTGGTTTAAATTGATTGGACATGATTTGGAAATGCACACACCACTCTATAGAAGGCCACACAGCTGACAATGCATACCATATGAGAACAAAAGCCATGAGGTCAGATGAACTGCCTGCAGAGCTTAGAGATTTGCTGCACTGAAGGTTTCCAAGTGAACAGTGGCCTCCATAATTCACAAAAGGAAGAGGTTGACTCTTCCAAGAGCTGGTTTCCCGGCCAAACTGACTGGTCGGAGAGAAAGCTGTTAGTAAAAGAGGTGACCAAACACCCGTTAGTCACCTTGACTGAGCTTCAGAGATTCTTCTATGTAGGGATGGGATAACCTTCACTACAGCCCTCTACTGATCTTGACTTTATGGCTAGATGGAAGCCTATGCTCAGTGCAAAACACATGAAAGCCTGCTTGGAGTTTGCAAATAAAGCACTTGAAGGACTCTCTGGCTGTGAGGAACAAGATTCTCTGGTCTAATAAAACCAAGATTTAACTGTTAGGCCTCAATGGTGTTATGTTCGGAGGAAACCAGGCACCTGCCCAATACCATCCCACCAGTGAAGCATGGTGGTGGAAGAATCATGCTGTGGGGGTGTTCTTCAGAAGCCGGGACATGGAGAATGGTCAGGGTTGAGGAAAAGCTGAATGGATCAAATTACACAGAGATATCCTCAATGAAAACCTGCTCCACAGACCTCAGGACCTCAGACTGGGCCGAAGGTTCACCTTCCATCATGACAACAATCCTAAGCACATAGCCAAGACAATGCAGGAGTAGCCCAGGGACAACTCTGTGAATGTCCTAGAGTGGATCAGTCCTGTTTTGAATCCTGTTGAACATCTCTGGAGAGACCTGAAAACGGCTGTCCCCAGTCAACAAGCTGGAGCTTGAGAGGACTTGCTAAGAAGGATGGAAGAAAATCCACCAATACAGGTGTGCAAAGTTGTAAATGCTACCAAATGTGCTTCAACAGAATTCTTCACGTATCCCAGTTTTGTTAGTAGACTGGGGTCAGAGTGCACTGTCAGCAATTATATGGTGACCCCTGTAGCAGACAGGGTTAAGGGCCTTGCTCAGGGGCCCAAGGGCTGAGAGCAGAGCTGGGGCTTGAACCACTGATCTTCTGATCAGTAACTCAGAGACTTAACACACCGAGCCAACACTGCCCCATGGGGTTATGGGATACCGAATAAAGATTAATGGGGAAAAAGCTGCAACAAAACAAAATGTAAAGAAGTAAAGGTGGCCTGAATAGTTTCTGAATGCACTATAAATCTGAAAGTAGAATCCAATCCAAGCACATGAGCACAGCTTAAGCCGTTAAAAGTTCAGTCCAAGTGCCATACAAGTTATCTGATAGTCCTGAGATTTGCACTCACATCCTTCCTTGTTCTAGATTTAACCAGGAGATTTAAGCGATTATACTTTTTTTAGAGAACGGTTTAATCAAATCTGAGCTCCTGT
The DNA here is from genome assembly GCA_030014305.1 of Clarias laeviceps. Taxonomy (NCBI): domain Eukaryota; kingdom Metazoa; phylum Chordata; class Actinopteri; order Siluriformes; family Clariidae; genus Clarias; species Clarias laeviceps. The sequence goes on along the minus strand of JAQMYJ010000033.1, from coordinate 31,683,714 downwards.
GTGTGTGTGTGTGTGTGTGTATGTGCAAAGATTTCATGATGCTCTTTGACCTGCGTGTGCAGATCAGCACATTGAGATCTAACAAATCCCAGCAAAAAGGCAGTAATCAGAGACCATTTCCTCAAAGCTCCTTAACGAGGACGTGCCGCTAAGCTCAGAGTTTCTCTCTCTCTCTCTGTCTCGCCGTTTCACTGGTAAAGTGGCCTGATGAGACTTTAAACACTTTAATGACCAAACGTGAGAAGTTCAAAGCGTTTTCTGTGAGAAGGTTCCTCCACTGATTAAGCTCCCGCAGAATGAAGGCGCAATGAAAGGTGAAGCGTGTTAAACACAAACACGTAATTATTTACGTGGCAGGAACCTGTCATGAAGATAACATTAATCACACAGCGACAGGAAGAAAAAAAAAAAGTTCTTTATCTTCCTCGTGCACGTACTGAAGGTACTCGTGGGAGGCCCGGGTTCTGGAATAGGACACGACATGAAAAAGGGTTACGCCGATGTATGACAGCTAGTGACAAAAGCCTGGCGGGGCTTTCAGAAAAAAAGAGAAAAAGCAAAAGATCTTTAACAAAAAAAAAAAAGAAAAGAGTCAGACAGAAAGCAAGAGGGACAAAAAAACTGAAAGTGATAGACAGGGAGGATAAGAGACAGAGAAATGAAGGATGATGTGTGTGTGTGTGTGTGTGTGTGTCTTACAGTCTGTAGTGAGCTCGTAGGGTGAGTTAATGCGGGCGTCTCCGCACGGTGATGTGCTGATGTACATGTGGAAGAGGACGTTCTCTCTCAGCCTGAACGATGAGTCTTTATGACGAACGAAGATAGACTGCTCCTTGTCCTCCTCTCGTTTACTACATGTGGAGAGAGAGAGAGAGAGAGAGATTTTTTATTATTATTATTGTATTAATTATTTTATTGTTTACCTACTATGTTATTATTTTATATTTAATAAGTTCATAAGAGGGAGACAGAGAGAGAGAGACACAATATGGTAATAGAGAGAGGGAGGGAGACAGAGGGAGAGAGACACAGAGATAGAGTAATGTCTTTCAGTCTCATCTCGTCTCTCTCTCTCTCTCTGTCTCATGGATTCACACTGGAACACACACACACACACACACACACACACATGGTGATCATTACTCTGTCAGAACAAAGCGAGGATAAATAGCTGAGAAAAGTGAGTGTGTGTAACTCTTCACCCCGGATGATGTGGAGACTCAGGGAGGACGAGAGAGAACCACACACACACACACACACACACACACACACACACACACACACACACCAGTGCTGTCCCACTTTCACACACTTCAGCAACATCAATGTCACTGCTACATCTAACAAAGAACAGAAGGCTGAGCCGGGGGCACATAAATTACACACACACACACACACACACACACACACACACACACACACACACACACACACACACAAGTGACATATATTCATTGTTTTTCTTGGTTTGATTTTTGTTCTAATGTTAATCACTTTCTTTAACTTTTGAGGCGTCAAATTTTGTGTGATTGGTTTTTAAGTTCTTTTGTGATTGTGTGTGTGTGTGTGTGTGTGTGAGAGAGAGAGAGAGAGAGAGAGAGAGAGCGACCATAATATTTGATCTAATTACACCCCAGACTCCACACCTGCACACAGAGATACAGTAAATATGCAAATCTGACATTAAAGCAGGAGCTTTTTTCTCTCAACATCAGTCTGGATCTACAGACGCTCCAGACATCCACAGCACCTCCATTCACACACTCACACATGCTTAGTGCTGCACAACGGCAAAGCACGGAGTGACTACAGAGATTTTACCCACAATGTTCTTATAGGAAAAACGCAACTGACAGAAAATTAGGTTTTATTTATTTATTTATTTATTCATTTATTTGCCAACCAACCACACCATTGTCACTTTTGACATGTTTATACTTACTTGGCTTTTGTTGCAGCTTAATGTTGAATTTGAACAAATATCAATCTAAAATTTCATAAACTCTGACTACGCCAGGAATTCTTATCTTATCTATCTTATCTAAGTTACTCTCTATATACAAGCCTTGGCTTTAGATTACTCAGCATGAAGACATAGTTGCTTGTTAAATCTAGAACTCTTCCACTGTGGGTCATCCACGGCACACTGATGGAGTTCTTGCCAGACTTCAAGGAGATGTTCCTTCTGCTCCTGGATCAGCAGCCTGCGGATGAACTCGGCAGCAACACGCCGCATGTTTAAATCACACGTGAGGATCGTCTGAACTGTTCCGTATGACACACCGACAATGGCAACAATGTTGTGGATTGTTCTCCGACGAACATCTTGCGCAAGTTGCCTGAAGGTCTTCCTGATCTTTTGTTGTCATCTTCAGGTGATGTTCTCCTGCTCTTGAAGCGTGCGTGCCACTCAAAACACCTTGAACGATTTGCACAGATTCCGTGATGAAATAGCAGACGTGGTAATGCACATGGTCGGAATTGCACCAGCTGTACAGCTCCAGATGTACACAGTTTCCTCCCACAGTCCAAAAACATGCAGGTTAGGCTAACTGGCGTTTCCAAATTGCCAGTATTGTATGAATGTTGACCGCAGGTCCTACCACAGTTCAATAGGAATGAATACAGTGGTCACCATTGGCCTCCGTGGTCCCTTATTGGACTACAGAAGTTTCTAGATGGATGGATGGTTGGAGGTAAACGCTAGCCATTAGATTATTTCTCTATAGTCAGGGATACTGTACATATATTCTTTCTGTGCATGTTAGATGCCTTGATGTGTTTGCAGGAAGGAGGTTTTGCACTGATGGGCTCGGCCTTTCATAAACAGTAAAGCATCTAACAAATCATAAATAATCCTGAATTCCTCAGTGAAAACCAATCATAACACAGAAGGTGGGATTTATTGGAAAAGCCTAATCTTAAGCCTATTCTAATCTTAAAGCTGGAGAAAAATTTCTTCTTCTTCTTCTGTTATTTTTTTTGGCATCACAGCAGGCACAAACACTTTGCTTATGTCAAATTGTGATTAAATGCTTTGAGTATGTAAACACACATCTTTATCAGATTAGCGTCTGTGTAAATAGTTACTTTGGAATCCTTAATCAGAATAATTTCAATCGGATTGAAGAAATATTGACTTCTTTCTTTGGTGCACAATCAAAAGTCCCGGTTTGACTTGAACACCCCTCATCTATACCTAAACCACATTTTTTTTTTCTTTACTCAGATTTATCTTACCGTCCTGCTCAGTTAACTATAATCTTCTATGCAACAGAAGTAGATGGTGGATGATGTCACAGTGATGATGGAGGATGAGAGTAAATGTGCAGCGGATGTACCTGAGGTGCAGCTCCAGGTGTGTGTAGAGGAAGCGCAGTAACGCTCGTCTGGCTGTAATTTCTGCATGACAGTCGTTCACGGTCAGGCCCTGGTCACTCAGGTACTCTCCGTTAATGCACTTAGTGCCTGTAGCCAGTGCTACCACTTCAGCCTGTCTCACATCCAGCCCTAGAAGAAAAAAAAAACACACACACACAGAAGAAGCGAGAGCTGTGAAATCGACAGCGTGAGTCTGTTAAAGGCCTAAACCATGATTATGTGTTGTGTTACAGTACATAACCAACACTGATGGTATTAGAGCTGGAGTTTTATTGACAGTGGTGTCTCAGGTGATTAGAAATAATATATATTTTTAATAATCAAAAGAATGAAAATATAAAGAATGAAAATATGTCAATATGTTTATTGATACTGCACCAGTTGCTCAAGATAATAAAAAAACAAACAAACAAACAAAAAACAAAGAAAAAAGCTAGAGACGTCCTAGTAATAAAACTAAAATATAGTTGCAAGAAACAATGAGCGGGCCCAAGCACCTGTGCTACTGCCGCCTGGGAGCGCCAGAAACACAACATGCACATTCATTTAAAGGGCAAATATTGATATAATTATGACATAATTTTAGAATAAGGTTGAATTTTATGTTAAGACGTTTTAAAAAGCCCTGGATGCTAGAAAAAAAGAAAAAAAATAGCTAAAAGCATCCTAGTAATGAAAATAAAAGTAAAATATAATTTTATTGTGACATTACTGTAACACTTACTTACCACAACAAGACATTCTGAAAATATTTGATTCCTCTTATAACACAGGAATTTATTATTAAATATTAACTATTTGTCATACATTTAATCCATTTACAGTTACATTTAATGTTTTAAAACATCCCTAAATCCATCTCATTTGAACAATTGAACAATTTCATATGTTCTATGCCTTAATTACACACTTCTCAGAATAAAGAATTTAACGAAACAACTGACAATGTTGCTAAGCTCATTACACTGAAGTGTTTTTTTTCCGTTTGCCGAGGATGCAGCTGGTCAGAATCTGTTCCTCATGTGACTCCAGTGCAGGCAGCATTTCCGTTCCTCCATTTTTACACACAGCAGCAACACCAAACCCACGACACCGGCACAAACGCCGCTCCACCTGGTCCCGAACCCGAACACCGCTCATACAACTCAAGCAGGAAAATATGACTTTGTGCTGAATTTTGAAACAGTGAAACAGTAGCATGGAAAAAATAAAGCAAAAGGCAAAAAAAAAAAAAAAAAAAAAAAAAAAAAAATA
>JAQMYJ010000033.1:31631458-31659102 GCA_030014305.1 Clarias laeviceps | reverse complement strand
CACATATACTAATGTGCCACAAACAGGAAGTTAATATCACCAACCATTCCCATTTTATTAAGGTGTATCCATGTAAATGGCCCACCCTGTAGATACTGTATATATATAAGAGAGAGGGGGAGAGAAATGTGTTTAGAGTCCATAATAACAGTCAAAAAAGATTTTCATTTCATACAGTAATCTCTAAACCAGTAGAAGTAGTAGCAGCCCTACAGTTAGACTTTAAACATTTCTGAATAACAATATAGTACCCTAAGGCAACTTCTGGTTCACTGAGATTTATACACATTATCACACACACATTGAGTGATATTCCAGTTTATCAGGCATTGGTGCTGCATTACAGCGGCATTTTATAAGTACAACTTTACTACAGCTCTCGCCATCAGCAGCCACCACATTTATTTTCCCGCTAATGCAAAATGTCAGCTGCAATGATGCTGCCGTCTCCCATCAGAAGTCAATATTGTACCTGGAACACAAATGTCAGCCGGGAAATTTCCTCCACTGCTCCCTGACCCAGAAGGCGATCCTCTGGGAGCTGAGGTGAGCCAAAGGGCTATCAAACTAAAAGGAATTCTTGAGTGGTGATTAGTATTCCACGGGGATGGCTTTAGAATCAAAAGTTTGGCAGATACAACAAAGTCTTTAAGGTGCATTTTAGCAACTATTGATTCCCTTTGTAAATTATTTGGAGCCAGATAAGGTTGGATATATGTACTGTTTTTTTATTTTGACATTATATTGATGAGCGAAAAGCCCAGAGCACAAGGTCAACCGTGATAAATCCATCTTTGTGATCCATTATTAATACATGTAAACGAGGTCAATACCGGGGAAACACTAGAAACTCTGAGCTGAGAACTAATGGTGGCTTGTCCATAGTGGCATGTGAGACACACCATTTAGCCAATGTTAATCTTCATAAATTCCTTGTTCAAAACTCCATATAGTTTAAATTCAATTGAGATCCTGATTTATTTCCTTTGAGCGAGCAACAATAAAAAATTTTTTTAAAAAAAGTTCAATTTGCTAGATAAAAGCTAGTTGTTTCTATTGATTCTAGATGTTGCACCACTGTGTTGTAGCCCAGTTACTTTCCCAGCGTTTTTATTGCACCTAGTGGGTAAAAATTCACTAAAAGGGGCCTCCGGAGGCCTAGAGAGAGATGATTGGCCGAGCTCTCTCAGAGGGGAGGGATGAGAGTTACTTAGTGTTCTAACATTAATTACGGCTCTACAGCTAATCAAGGTCGTCTGTTCGCTCACACGAACGGATAGCGCTGTTCTCCGAGTATGTTATGCCGCCCCCAATGGTGCGTGAGCGAGCAGTCCGAAAAGATGCGGTCGGCTGGCGTCATGAGGAAACACGTGATAGTCTTCGGCCCTCCTATCTGAGTGGTAGTAGTAGCCTTAATATGGAGCCCCCTAGTGACTGGGAGGAATTGGATACGACTAAATTAGGGAAAAAATCTGGAGAAAAAAAATCCACTAAACAGAAGCCAAGTGACTTATAACACCCAACCGTCACCCTGAACCACCAACACATATGGCCATAAACTGCAGGAATCAAAACATATAGACAACATAGAAGTTTAATATTAATCGAGCAAATATACACCGAACAGCATATTACAAGAAGACACTAGCAAGACTGATGGTATAACTATATTAAATATACAGTATATTACTATAATAAATAAGAAAACAATACTGTTAAGACATGAAACGAGTTTTGTCATGACAGAAGGAGTGGTCTGGGTTTTTTGTAAACGTACCAACTTAATAAATCTTGAGCAGAGGCAGCTGAAATTCTGCAATGGTAACGTTTAGATACACATACAATTAACTCCTGTCATTGTATTAACATGCATTATCAGCTGCATAGCAATGACGGTTGTGTGCGGTTCTGAGAATCCAATCACATTATTTGTGTGTGAAAAACACTCTCTCTCCTTCCTCACACTCTCTCTCTACCTTATCAGAGCCTAGCAGAGCAGCCATGGCTACAGAAAAAAAAAAAAAAAAAAACGTCTTATTTTTCTTTATAGAGGTATTTAGCAATTCATTCAGTAAGTTTTTATTGTGTCTCGCCGGTGCTGTATCATCCTTGTGCCTGCCACCAAGGGGGGACCTTATAAAAGTGTATATCCATTCAACGGTTAAACCTTTTTTTGGAAATCTCAGCACAGGGCTCACACACCCATTTCACATCTGTTTGTTTCGAGTAATCTGCTCTGTTAAAGTCCTGTCTGCATCTTAGTATTTTTACCCTGTACATAACATTATAAGTTTCCGTTTTCCCCTCTCTCTTTTTACATGAAGGTCTGTGACGCCTGAAGGATCTGCACTTTGTTTCTCCCCCTTGACCTGCTTTTACAGTTAGTTGGCCTTTGTCTTGCTAGCAAAAACACAACCCTTGCTGACACAGCCCCTCCTTGCAAGACGAACTGTGCACAGCTTTGCAATGTCGCCTCAAACAGTGTCCAACCTTTTAATGTGTGCAAGGTCCAGATGGCCCTGCAGCCTGTGAGACAGATTTTGAGCCAGCCATGCTTTTAGCTCCATCAGCAGGGAGCTGTCAGTCAGAACAGCCTACTGGGCCAGCACTAAGAGAAATACATTGTTGCCCCCTCAAAATGCTTTCACCTCCTCTCGGCCTTCCTACAACTTTTTGCAGCCTTCCTACAGCTCTTCTTAGCCACCAATTCAGCCTTCCTCCAAATCCTCTCAGCCACCAATTTAACCTTCCTGGAACTCTTCTCAGCCACCAATTCAGCTATTTTACAACTTCCAGCCACAGATTCAGTCTTTCCACAACTCCACTTAGTCCCTAATTCTGCTTTTCTACAACTCTTTTCAGTCAGCAATTCAGCCTTCCTACAATCCGTTTAGCTATCAATTCAGTCTTCCTACAATTGGACTTAGACAAATTCTTATAAAATCATATCTACCACAAGTTCAGCTTGGCTAAACTAGTCTCAACCACCAATACAGTCTTCCCACAACTCTGCTTATCCACCTGGTTAGCCCTGATAAAACTTGTTCAGACTTACAGCTCTGCTTAGCCAACAAATCTGTCCTCCTTCAACCAACAATTTAACCCTCCTATAAGGTTAGTCAACTTAGTCAACAGTTCTGACTTCTTACAACTTTACATAGCCACCAATTCAGCTCTTTTGCAATTCATCTTAAACACCAATTCAGTCTTCATATAACTATGTTTATCCCCCAGGTTAGCCCTCCTACAACTTTTTTAGCCACCAAATAAACCTTCCTACAACTTGTCTCAACCACCAATTTAACTTTATAGCTCTGCTTACCCACCAAACTGGTCTTTCCCAACTACCAATTCAGCCTTACAACTCTGCTTCACCACCAGTTTAGCTCTCCTACAACTTGTTTCAACCACCAAGTCAGCTTCACAGCTCTGTTTAGCCACCAATTCAGTCCTCCTGCAACTTGTCTCAACCAACAATTCAGCCTTCCTACAATTCTACTGAGCCAACAATTCAGGCTTCCTACAACTTTGCATAGCCAGCAATTTAGTCTTCCTATAACTTCTCTCAACCACCAACTCATCTCAGCTACCAATTCAGCTTTCCTTTCTACAACTCATCCTAACCACCAATTCTCAACCAACAATTCTGCCTTACAAATTCACTTAGCTACCAATTCAGCTTTCCTATAACACTCTCAACCACCAATTCGGCATTCCTACAACTCATCACTGCCACCAATTCGGCCTTTTCTTTACTCTTATCTGGCCCCTTAACATCCCAAGCTCTCATGGAGCTCTGTGAACGTCAATTCAATTCCTCTTATCCTCTTCTACAATCTCATCATATTGACCTTCTCCTAACCCCCATTCACACTTCCTTCAACTCTTTTCAACCCCATTTCACCTCTTTTCAGACTTTCATTCCTTAGGCCTGGTTAAATTTCCCAAGCCCCCTTAATATTTCTTGTACTTCTCCCTATAACTCCGTTCCACCACAAATTCATCTAGTACATTTAATGTCCCACTAAACTGACTAATACATCCAAAGAATATGTACACTTATCCTTACTTTGTGTCTTTTACATGTTGGGTCATTCTACTTAATGTCTCTGAAGTTTACAAGTGCCATTCATGATCTAGATGAGATCACATTGAGCTCAGGCCCTGATATTTGAGCTGCCATACTGTGTCAATGACTTGATAATGTGTTGGCCTTACGACTCCTCTGAGATCTTGTGGACCCTCATTTCTGAAGGACATCACTGCCTGAAAGAGAATGGCTGTTAGATGGTTGCTGGTATCATCGGGAAAAGTGTTTCATGGTTGAAGATGTTCACCGGACCAACAGATTGACATAGAACTACAGATGGATCATGTCGTGTTTGAGCTAGTAGTAGGGTCACATGGCCAGTATGATGCGATGAAGAGGCTGACTTAAAGAAACCTAATGAACTCTAACTATATATCTCCAGACCTGTTTAAGACACATTGCTTTCGAAGATAGCTAATCCACAGTCCACAGTCTATGAACAAATTATGATAAATCAAAACCACTTAACTGTCTCCCAGAAACATTTAGAACACTCTAGACTAATCTAGACATGTAGACTAATGCTGTATTTTCTGCAGCTATATTAAACAGATGCCTTTAGCGATGAAACATTTTGTGTGTGTGCACATTTGAACCCACATCTGAACCCAATCCATTACGGCCATCTGATCAAACAGATGCACCAAAAAGCAGACACAATATCAGCTTCCGGGATCAGCACCATCTGCTGCCAAATCTCTGTTAACCCACCAACATGGCCCAGTTTTGCACAGTTTGTTTTCTATGGGTGGTCCAGACTGACCACGGCACTGCTTCCACAACAATGCTTGTTCAAAGTTCACTCTTGTTACACACTCATAACCATGACCTGATAATCAGTCTGAAATGCCATATGACACATTACATGCACACGGTTCAAATGGTTCCAGGTCAGGCAAACAGGCACAGCAGTACACACTGTCTCAGGTGTTTGGACCACATTTGAATGGCTCAGTGCCAATCCCACTTGATTAACCCCTCTATCGAGATAATAAAAAGTGCAGAGATAATGGCTTAATAAGGCAAAAGAGGTTGTAAAACACCCACAAGTGCTTTTATACATAATGCATTGAATAAAGAGGGCAGACAAGAGGCTCTTCCAGAGGGATAATGTGACCTGGCCCGGCAAGAAAAAAAAAAGAGGCAGAGAGTCATAACTGGGGGTTATAAGAGAAGATGAGAGAATAGACAAAGATAGAGAACGGTATCTTGATACTCAAAAGAACAAACACAAAGACAACGACAAAAGCCAGAGGGAAACAGGGTGTGAGAAAGATGCCTGTGATGTGATTTTAATGAGTATCTGAGGTAGGTTCTTGTCAGGCTGCGAGGGCTGTTCACACATCGTTCATTAATCCTCTTGTGATTACAGAGGGCACATCTGTAATGACTGCTCTACACAACACCACCATTTAAACACCTCACATCAAACTAATGCTATAGGATAATGCAGAAATGTTTAGGGAAAAACAAGCATATTTTGAAGGTATTGTTTTTTCATCTGTTAAAGAATTCTCTCTAAAGGATCCCTTTTACTTGCGATAAAAAATAGTAGACAGTGAGCAATCCTTGCCGAACGTGTGAATGAAAGATAATTAAGAACTGTCTGCAGATTGTCTATAACTTGATGCCAATAAACAACCAACAGGCAGAGATTAATGCTTAATTTGCCCAATGACAAACCATTATAAAAATTGAAAACCACTGTAAAAATGACTGATTTGTTCACGTTCATTCGCCATGCGACTTTGTCGCTAGATTCAGCGACTTTTCAGACCCCCTTGACGACTTTTTTTCAAAAAAGCGCCTAGCGACAAATCTAGCGACTTTTGGACAAACCTTAGCAACTTTCCAAATGTCGCCAGAATGCAAATACGACGTGATTACGTCATCAATATGCAAATATACGCATGCCGTCATCTAGCGACATTTGGTGAATTTTCGAGCAGACTTTAGCTACTTTCCATTGAAAATAGTTGGCAACACTGTCGCCATGTCACCATGGAAAAAACTTATGTCATGCCAATAGGATCTTTAACTTCTTCAACCTTAGATTCATAGGTGGGAGGGAACCAAGTGTACTTCGTAACTGTGCTTCGACTTGACTGTACTTTACATGAATAGTTTTATTAGAGGAGTTTGAACCTAGGACCTTCCGAACCGTTGTCCAATGCCTATTCCTACTTAACTACATTTCTACATGGTTACCTAACCGAAGTGGCTTGTGGAATTTCGCTACCTTCGGACTATTATGGGTGATGACACGATTTGCCTCTCCTTCGAGTCACGATTAAGAATGCAACAGGTGTTCAGAAGTGTAGCTGGTTGTAGAAACAGCACTTTTACAATTGGGAATCAGAGCCAGAGAAAGAGAGAGAGATTTTACTATAGAAAAGGCTAGTCTGAGGTAATACAGCTGTATTTTTTTGATACTTGAAGAAGGGTACTTCTGTACAAGTGCACAAGTAATTGGAGGACTTACTGTATACTTCAGTAATATTTAGGAATCTCTACTTTTACTAGAACAGAGAATGAAGTATAGCGCTGTAGGAAGCAGTTTTGCAAAAAAAAAAAAAAAGACCAAACAAAACGTAAAACTAAGAAACCATTTGGGTTTAGTGCCTGGCTGACCCGCCATGTGCAGTATGGACGTTATGACACGCTCACAGGTGAGCTCACATGAGAATAAAAATGTGATTTCAATAACTTCATGCACATGGAACAAGCCAAGTGGCTATTCATGATTGTGTAAATCTGTACTGCTTATTACTGTAGTCACGTCACCTTGCACACCTTTTTTTTTCTTATTCGTCCAGCAGCTGCTAATATGAAGCCCATCACTTGCTCGTTTTCAGCTAACAGTCAATATGGTATAGAACCTGGTTGACAGATAAAGACAAGAGACCTGCTCGCTTCAAAACAGCGGATGACAGATTTGACAAGTAACATCACTCAGTCAATTTGTAGCAGTGTAAGACATTTGTCGGCACTTAATCTGCCTAATCTGCCTGAGTCCTCCTATTTTTTACCTGTCGGCTGATAGTCGCAGGTCGTTTTTTATTGTAAGTAAAAGCTTCAGATTGTTTCAGTGCACAGAAATAAGCAGATACTCATTGGTGTTTTTTCTTCCTACAATTTTATTGAAAAAGCTTAAATGATCGAAATCCTGAGTTAAATTTGAAAGGACCATGTTTAGAGCAGTCTTTCCTAAACCGGGTCCTGGAGAACCTCCATAGAGCACAGGTTAATGAGCAACATCATCCATCCGAAATATAAAATCGGGACGAATGTGGCTTAGTGGTTAGCACTGTCGCCTTGCACCTCCAGGTCTGTGTGCATGTCCATGTTCTCCCCATGATTAGTTGGCTTCCTCTGGGTACTCTGTGGTTTCCTCCCATAGTCCAAAGACATGTAGATTAAGTTAACTGGCGTTCCCAAATTGCCCTAATGTGCGAATGAGTGTGAGAGTGTGTGTATGGATTGGCATCCCATCCAGGGTGAACCCCGCCTCATACTGTACCTTCAGTCTCCTGGGACAGGCTCTTGGCCCCCTGTGACACTGTATATAGGATAAAGCGGTACAGACAATGAGTGAGAGTGAGTGAGATTTATTTATAGCATTTTATCCTTTTTCACATCATTCAACAGCATTGCATCCGAAAGTTTATAACAGGGTTCAGAAATCCCAGCTCAATAACTGGGATACGCAGTAAGGTGAAAATTTTTTGAATGAAATTGATTTTATTCAGGCACGTCACATTCATACACTGCAGCTATAATCCAGTATGCCATATAAATTTGTATATACAGTTGTGTAGTGTACCCCACTGGGAGTTATTGCCACATTCAATGTATAGTCCTGACCTCACTCTAAGCCATTTCCATGTTTGGGACAATAACAGAGTTCATTGGAGGTCAGCATTTCAGACATGAAGCAGGCAGTCTGACCATGGCTCTCTACCTTGATAGTGTCCAAGCACTAGTGAAACACTGGGAAAAGTGTAGCAGAGGATTATATAGAGAAATAAAGGGAGTTTGCTCTCTATCCCATAACTGTGTTCTGTTATTCTGCACAATCAAAAGTCCCGGTTTGGCTTGAACACCCCTTGAACACCCCTTATTTAAAAGTGTTTTATTCTCATTAGATTATGATTAAAATGGCCACATTTTATAAAATGCTGAAATCTAAAAAGAGTTGAGTGCAAAAATAAGTGTTCCCTCAAGTGTACTTCAAACATGTCATGGGGGGAAAATGACCTTATACTTCTCTAACTTAATCACAGTATTTTATTAATTTTTTTTCTTTAAAATGAATTATCCATTGAGCTACTATAACTTTTTTCCACCCGACACCATGGAGGATGAGCTCTGCCTGAATGCCTGTTTACCACTCATATTCTGTGCACAATTTATTCTGTTTATCCTGCACAGTTTTTCTTATATACCTTGTTGCTATGGGAATAAATGATTCTAGCTTGACTGTTTAAGCCCTCTCCATTAATTATTGTAAGTCTTTATAAAGCAATGCATGTGTATAAACTCCAAGTGTTTTCCAAAGCAATCTACCTGTATGTGAAACCTTTGTGTGTTTCTCTCCCTCTCTCTTTTCAGGTTTTGACTCTAGCCTGGTTTCTCATGTGCATGAGACTGCATTATGTCTTAGTATTTATCTCCTTTTCATTTTAGAATCTGGCCATAACCTGTGCCAATGATTCCTAGACAAATGCTAATAGACATGGTTCGAATATGCACTAACATTGATCTGTATTATGTCGATTAAATTAAATTTTATTTGTAATGGTCATTGTTGCAAAGCAGCTTTACAGAATCAAAATCTGTATTAGCCGACTGATCAGGCTAAGATAGAACATTGTTATACAGGAAAATACTGGAATACAAGCAGGGATGTGTCTATGATTAGAGATAAGAAAGGAAGTGGGTGCATATTTATTAATTTTTCATTTTAAAAATATCATCCTAGTCAAGGTCATGTTGGATCCCGGGCATATCCTGAGACAGTGTATTCTGGAAGCAAAATTTCATATTGCGAAACGCATTTTCCCATAGGAAATAATGTAAATGCAGATAATCCGTCCCAGCCACCCAAAAATATTAATCAAAATTACCAATTTTCAACACTATAATCAAAATTTTTTGTGTATAAAAACAATCAAAACATAAAGAAAAGACATGTAAATCAAGTAAAATATGAAATAAATAGACATTAAACCTCACCTTAATTTATGATTCCTCTTGGCACTGGCAGCTTTAAAAACAAAACAGAAAATGGCTCTCTTTTCTTCTTGCTACCATCCTTTCCAATATGCTTGGGACCCATGGTGCTATGTTTTTACTGAATCTTGCACAAAATGCAAAAAATTATTATTAAAAAAAATAAAAATAAAAGTAAACTCACTGACGCAAACAAATTTTGATCGGCGCCCGGAAGTACATGGAACTCCAGAGTGACCCAAGCTCTGGATTAAACCAGGGACCCTAAAGCTGTGATGCAGCTCTACTACCTCCTTTGCCAAGTCCGTTGGTTTCTATGAATCTTCACTCAGCTGATAAATCTGCTCTTTGTCCAGACATCAACATCCAGTCAGAAGCAAAGCCAAATCTCACTGCTGAAGCTGCTTATTAAATCACACACTAGTGGTTTAGTTTTTAATTATACTCTGCCTGTAGTTTTTTTTTTTCTTAAACAGACTGAGCTGAGAACTAGAACAGCCCTATCAGGAGTGCACTTAGCTCGCAGCACTGACTGGCTGTTTGTGAGGAATAAACAAGTCATGTTAGTAGAGCTAGTGGACCTTTTCATGGCTTGCCCTTCTTCACATGCTTGGCTAAGCAGGCCAGACACCAGCAATGTCACAAGAGCTGGTCCTAGCGTCGCCAAAAAGCCCTGCAGGTAGCAATATAGCGTAAAATATTGATATGGTTCCAGCACGCTGCCACACCTGGCATTTGATTCATAGCTTAAGGTGTTCCTTTTTAATTTTAAGCAGTCAACAAGGGATCAAGGGAAAATGTCAGCGGAGCTTTGTGTGGCATGGTGGAAAAACAGAGCCAGTCTTGAAAGCTCACTTTTATTCACCGAGTCGCAAAAAAGGAGTGAAAAGAGGCTGGGCTAGAGATGTTTTCCACATTTTGCTATGTTGCAGCCTTATTTCAAAGTGGATTAAATTATTAATTTTCTCAAAATTCTACAAACAATACCCCATAATGACAACATAAAAGTTTGTTTGAAATCTTTGCAAATTTATTAAAAACAAACAAACAAAAAAATCACACCTTTTGCCATGATGCTCATGTGCATCCTCGTTCCACTGGTCATCCTTGAGATGTTTCTACAACTCGATTGGAGTCCACCACTGGTAAATTCAGCTGATTGGACATGTTTCCAAAAAACACACACCTGTCTACGTCCCACAGTTAACACTTCATGTCAGTGCAGAAACCAAGCCATGAAGTCCAAGGAATTGTCTGTAGACCTCCGAGACAGGATTGCAACGAGACACAGATCTGGGGAAATGTGCAGAATAATTTCTGCAGCATTGAAGGTCCAGATGAGCACTGTGGTCTCCATCATCCATAAATGGAAGAAGTTTGGAACCACCAGGACTCTTCCTAGAGCGATCCGCCTGGCCAAAGTGAGCGATCGGGGAGAAGTGCCTTAGTCAGGGAGGTGACCAAGAACCCAAGAGGGTTAGTCTAAAATAGCTCCAGAAGGTTCTCAGTCTGTGTGAAGAGACCAGAAGGAAAACCATCTTGTAGCATCATACTCAAAAAGACTTGAGGCTTCAACAAAAAAAATGTGTTTCTCATGGTCTGAGAGTCCTTCAGGGGCCTTTTGGCAAACTCCAGACGCCTGTCATGTGCCTTTTACTGAGGCGTGGCTTCCGTCTGGCCGTTCTACCATACAGGCCTGATTGGTGGAGTGCTGCAGAGATGGTTGTTCTAGAAAGTTCTCCTCTCGCCATAGAGAAACACTGGAGCTTTTTCAGAATGACCACCGGGTTCTTCGTCGCTTCCCTTACATTTAATTTCATGTGATTTTATTCGACAAATTTGTTTAGTTTTTTATGTTCACATGATTATTTTCCTATGACATTATTACACATTTTCTTTTTTTTTTACATATACTGTAATGTTTTAAAATTTTAAAATTTATTATTATTTTTTAATTAAAAAAATATTTAAAAAAAAAGATTTATACTCCATTTGTTTTTGTTTACACATTAAATGTATTCATTGTCAAATATTACATTATCTTTTAGAAGGTGGTTTCAGTCTGACATGAATAATGTCTTTATGTCATGTTATCACAGAGTATTATTCATATTATTTGTTTAACTGTGTTCACATGATTAAAAGCTCTTTACAAGTGATTTTTGTTTACAATTACCCAGACTAACCAACACAGTTTATGATCACTTGCTTTTCTTAGTCTAAATAAACAATGAAGTTACATCAATCAGGATCCATATCCACTCCTGAAACAAGTATAATAATTATAATGGATAGTAACATGGCAGCGCTCAGGGAAATGTTCAAAGATTATCACCGCCTTGCTTGCATTTGTTTTTCAAGTTGGCATGCATGACAGCCTGATTATACAGAGATAAATTATATGGGTTACGTAAAGGACGCACAATAACAGGGCTGCCCCTGTTGTTAAAACTTGTACCCATAATTCATCACTGAAACAATGCTGACTAAGCAGAATGGTAGACCGGAAAGGACGTATAAGAAGCAACTAATCATTCTCTCGCCTTCTCTTTCTCCCTCGCTCTTTCTATGTCTCTCGCTCTCATTCTCTGACACGCCGGCTAATGATATGTGCCGTCCGTCTGACAGCGAAGACAATCAAGAAGCTACAATTTGTCAGACATCGATGGTGCAACTAACACAGAAGCAGAAAGACCGAGAAAGCAAGTCTTCTCTCTTAAATACAAAAAATAAAAATAAATAGACTCAGGCTCTGCGAGTAAGAGCACACAGCTTATAATTAACAAGCGATAAGTCGTAGAAGGTGCGCAGAGACGGCGAGTTCACAGCTGTTATGAAGACCTCACTTCAATACCTGACCTCTAACTCTCTGCAAAACATCATTAAAAATCAGACACTCATTAGCTACTCACTTGAGACGATGCTCGGCACTTGTTGCTTTGCCGTATAAAGCTGCTACCCCTGGTGTTTATCACTTACACTGCATTGTCTTGAGTACTGCTCTGACCTCATCATGTGCTTCATGCAGTAATTGGTGTGATTTAGTGTTCCGGCAGTTTGGCCTACGATTGGCATGGCTTAAATCATTGATGTTATGAAAGTGGCCACGTTCGGTTCGCCGGTTAAATGGCTGCGCTCTGTAAAAATAGCAGATGGTTAATGATTTCATGTGAACGTTAAAAGTGGCAAGATTGGGAATTTGTGTTCTGGAGATGAGCTGTCCCAGTGAGACACAATCAGATTAGCACAATGATGCTTGCACTATGCAAAGGAGGGAATAAATTTAAGATGTTAGCCTCCAGCATGCCATACTGACTTCAGTTTTTTTCTTATAAAACATATGGAGCCAAACAGCCAATGATGTTGTAGCAGGGCAATGAATAAGATCAGCAGATACAGGTCAACTAATGTTTCCTTCAAATGTCCGAATGAGAAAGTGTACTATACACCAATCAGTCATAACCTTATGATCATTGTCATGTGATATGAATAAAACTGATTATCTCATTGCCATGACACCTGAATGCTGACGTGATATATTAGGTGGCATGTGAACATTTTGTCCCTGACTTTGATCTTGCAGAAAAAATGGACAAGCGTAAAGATTTGAGTGACTTTGACAAGAGACAAATTGATAAACGGCTAGACAACTGGATCAGAACAACTCTAAAACTTCGGCTCTTGTGGGATCTTTACAGGTCTTACCAAAGAGGTCTTAGGCAGGAAAACCAGTGAACCGATGACAGGGTTATAGGTGTCCAAGCATCATTGAGGTGTGAGAACACATAGTGCATTGCAGTTTATGTAATGGGGCTGCATAGCTGAAGTCATGGTGCCCATGCTGACCCGCCTCCACAGCCAAAACAAAAAGGGCACATGAGCATCAGAACTGGACCATGGAGCAATAAAAGTCTGATGATCTGGTGGCCTGGTCTCCCCAGGATACACTATGGGAAGAGGTGAGCTGATGGAAGCAGGATGATGCTTTGGGCAATGTTCTACTGGGAAACCTTGGGTCCTACCATTCATTTAGATGTTACTTTGACACATGGCAATGGCAGGTTTGAACAGGATAATGCACCCTGACACACTGGAAAAAATGTTTAAGAACGGTTTGAGGAACACAAGTAGAAGTTAGAGGTGTGGACTCGGCCTCCAAGTTCTGCAGATCTCAGTCCAATCGAGCATGGAATGAAAAGTCCAATCCATGGAGGCCCCATCTTGCAACTTACAGGAGTATAAGGATCTATTACTGACAGCTTGGTGTCAGATACCACAACACACCTTCAGAGGGCGAGTGGAGTCCATGTCTCGGGTGGTCATGGTGTTAGAGATACAGATATTTGGACCATTTGCAATCACAGTGAGATATATGTTGGTTGCTTCACTGACTTATCATATATAACCAAATTGATCTGCCATTTCTTTTCTTTTATTTTTTACATTAAAATCATACAAATCGGCTCAAATAATTATATGACTTCTGACGGCAAACAGCAAAAAAAAATAAATAAATATGGCATCACAACAAAGGTAATTGGACAAACTACACTGACTTTTCTGCCCAACTGTGTGATTTTATGTAAATTCACGACATATAATCCAATTAAATCCATTTCAGTTCTAGGTTGTAACCCTACAAAAGTTTGAGCAGAGCAAATTCCACAAGAGGGTGCTAAACGTCGACTGAGACAAGACCCTGAACTGGGCAGTTCCTCTGACTCAGTGCATCTTATCATTTATCATTTATGCTCGTGTGTGGGTCACATCCCTGAGCGTCTTCTCCATTAGCAGAGGTACGGCTTCTGACTTATGTAATAGCACTTCATGCTTAATGCAAAAGCAGCCAAGGTACAGGTAATGGCAATCCTCTGTATGTTCTCAAAAAGGCCTTTCTGTCCCTATAACAAAACAGGAAAGAGGATAAAAAAGCAGTCTTATACTGCTTCAGTAAGCGCTAAAAGCCTTCATTTCCTGTGTCCTAATAGAGCACGTATTGTTAAGCAGTAAGGTAAAACAGGAAAAGCTACACTTGAGTTGCAGCTGTGTGCAGGATACTTAGGGCTGATTGCAGTAATTGTAGGAACTAGTGCACAGAGTCAGAGAAGGAAAAAATAATAATTGTAGAAATCATTTTCCAGGACATTTTCAAGACCGGCTGCTTACCGCATTGTACAATGATGTACTGTACGCAATGTCATTTACAGACATTTATGAGATCAAAATCAACCAGACAATCCATAATGACCTCTTTACAGAGTAATTTAAACAATCATGCACATTTACTCACACAAACCGTTCAGTTAGAATTTAATTTATATATGTAGTAAAGTATAGGACATAAGGAGATGAAGGTGAAATGTTACTGACATATAAATTTCAGGAATTATGTGTAAAAAAAATTAGCTTGAGTTTAAAAAATATGAGGGTTAAAACACTGACATTGGAGACTCCTTCCATAAATGCCTATGAGACATCTCTCTAAAGAAAAAATCCATATGTACAATTTAACATACAGCACTTTTAGTTCCGGCTAGTGGTCCATGCTACCACCGTGCAACTACTTTGTTTCTACAGAATAGAAACCATCACATTTTAGTACAAACGCATTATACATAATCCTGTGATTTGAATAACAGGCAAAAAAAATGCTGTCTGAGTTGCTGTTACAAAAAACAAATCAACAACCTCTGACCAATCCGTATCGATAGTTTAGGATCACTACGCTATAAGAAACATATACTTTCATTGTATATGATGCATTTCTGGCATACGATCAGACGAACCAATCCAAAAAGAGCGCTGGCTAAGTTGTGCACGTCGTGTAAGTCTGGGAACCAATCAAAACTCGTCTGGGTCAGTGGAAAGCCAAGCAAAGCAAGTTTACATATTTTTGTGTGGGTTTTTTGCATTTTGTGCAAAATTTAAGTGAAGACGTAGCACCATGGCTCCAATAATGTTATCAAGGACGATAGCGAGAAGAAAAGGGAGCCGCTTTCAGTTTCGTTTTTAAAGCAGCCGGTGCCAAGAGTAATCAAAAATTAAAGTTAAGTAAATTAAGAGGTTTAATGTCTATTCATTTCATATTTAACTGTACATATTTTATATATTTTCTAAGCAAAAGTATGATTATAGTGTTAGAAATTGGTAATATTGGTAATATTTTTGGGTGTCTGGAACAGATTATCCACATTTACATTATTTCCTATGGGAAAAACCGTTTTGCAGTGCAAAATTTGGCTTAAGAACTCACCTCCGAAACCCCCATGTAGAATAAATGATTTAAAAAAAGAAGAAATTTTAGTTAAACTGTCCCTGATGTATGTACAGATTCTCCTTTACTGTATTTTTTAAATGAATGATCTAGCACTCACAGTTGCCAGTATACCTATCCAAGAAGCTTCACAGTCACAATCTCATTAGACACAATAGAAGCTATCAGGTTACATTCTCAGCATGACTTAGCAATGCAGCTACAGGCGTTGCTAGGACAATTGAGCCAAACCACGTCCACTTGAAACACATACAAAAGTCAAAAATCTAATGCAAAATTAAAAATACAGCAAAAGAAAGTTGTTACACTGGACGTGTTCTGGGAAAGTAGGCGGAGTGACGAGTGATACTTTTGACTTCCCATCTTATAAATGTGTGATTAGATGCTGGCAGGAATGTATGAGAACTAAGCGTGATCCACTATTTCCTTCTAACATGCACAATATATACAAGCCACTGTATAGTGTTCTGCAGTTCAAGTTTGATGAATCTTGATCTGACTGGGGAAAAAAAGGAAAAAGTAGGAAAACAGGAATTTCATTATGTCATTATGAATTTCATTATGTTTGTACACTTGCAAACCAAACATGGAAGTCCAGGATTTTCATTCTGTTTTTTTTATTTTTTATTTATTTATTTATTTTTATAAGAAACCTCTTTAGGATTTGTTGAAGTTGTGATATTTCCTTCTCATAACAGGTCCATTCATATAAATAGCCCAAACACGGTATTGGTGCTGATTTTTTTTTTATGTTATAAATGTAATACAAAAAAATGTGTGTGCCAAATAAGCTACTTCTGAATTTTATGCAACATGGAAGTGACCAATCTTGCTTTCCTAAAAATTTCAAGTTGCTAACTTGATGTAAAATGAAATGTCAATGTCAAATTCATGTTGTAATATCTTAACAATTTAACATTTTACAATAATACACTTTTTCAGGTTTATGTCTTTTCATGTGAAATATAAATTGGCCAAATTTCATTTGAATAACAGACAAGATAATTGAAAGATTTGAATTAAAATACTGTAAGTTACAGACACTACACATCAAAGGGCATGAAATTTTATTTAGCTAATGTGTTTCTTTTTGTCTAATAAAAATATAAATGTGTGTGCATATTTACGACAAACAAAGCATGGATCGGGAGATAAGAAGCATTAAGCATTATAAAAAATATGTATATGCTTAATGCTTATATATATGCTTATATATATATAAGCATTAAGCATATAATAAGCTTAATGCTTATATATATAAGCTTATCGGATAAGCTTATATGCTTATTATATGATACTGTCTGAAATTCTTTTTTTTACCTAGGTGAGAAAATGTTTAGCACAGATACCATGTTTTGGCCGAAAGTAACAATAAAACTGCTCTGCTGAAAGCTTAGACTTAAATTTAATACAATTAATACAATATAATATTAATATTCATATAAATGCCACAATATAGTTTTCTGTTATATCCTGAATATTATGTTAAAATATTAGTATTATATTTATATTTATTATTATTATTATTATTATTATTATTATTAGACTTTTTAATAAATAAAAAAATTATACAAGTAATAAAAATTCATATAATGTATTCTTACAGACTTTTGAGTTAGTTTGTACTTGTAACACTACTGTTTTGCTGGATGTTCTTTTAGCAAACCTGCATATCATGATACCCTTCTTGTGTCTCTTTAAAAAAATTCCATGATAACTTTTTCATTGAAAACCATGATATAATATTTTAATCATATCACCCTTTCAGTTTTCAGGAAACTCGTGATGAGTAAACTGAGAAAAGTGCTATCTGCTGCTATTACACCTTCCCCTCTAGCAATATATGAATATCTCTCATCAATTTTATACATGATTACAATAATTAGTGTCTTAATCACTTGCTCTGTGATATTCAGGTCACTAACCTGATTTCTTTCTAAGTTATCCAGCAGTATTCATCCTCAGGCAGGGAGATTAGAGACGAAACACAGACTGTCTACTATATCAGACTATATCAGCTAATCTGCATGCAAAGCAGGGGGCTGGTGTGCCTAAGGAAATGACGGGTCATGAGGTGACCTCTGATATCTTTGGATCGGATAACTGAAACCTGCCCTGTGATATCTGGCTCATTACGGAGGCCGTGGCACTGAAGTGCGTATCAGGAATCTTCTAAAAATACAATGGAATCAGGTCAAAGGCGGTGTTGGGACTGAGCCTCAGCGACAGGGTTAACGCACACTCATTTACATCCACTGTCTCTGTGATAACATCTAGACTGAGTGAGACAAGCTGAAATAAAAGCCATGTGAAAATATTCACCACCACCAACCACTACTCCTATTACACCTACTACTCCTAACCTACTACAAGCACTAAAACAAATACTTACTACTACTAATACTATGAAGTGGTACCAAAAAGTTTCAAGATTAGTTCAGTTCACAAGAAAGTACTTTATCACTTATTAATACTTTATTATTACCTCGCGAGCAGAGTGGGTGCGGAAGTTCTCAGATGACCATCATGCACAAGTTGGTTTCGTCATTTTGGAGGGTTGAGCTCGTTGAAGGTCTCCCAGTGATGTTCTTCTGATTTTCAAGCGAGCGTGCTACTCAAAACACCTCAAACGGCTCGTTGCAGCAGCGCAGTAAACTTACTGAATCGTATCAAACATCTCTGTGTTGCACAGCTCCTGATGTACACAGGACGATGTCTTTTGGCACACTGACTTATGACGGTGTCACAAGTGTGACTGTGTGTGCAGCCTTGTGCTGCCATTTGTTGGCCTGTTACAAAAAATAGTCTCGATACTTTCTGATGCCACCTCATTCTACGATTACTCAATGGTGCCAAGAACAACAACAACAACAACAACAACAACTACTACTACTACTGGTACTCTACAGGTACAACTAATACAACAATAACAACTCCTGAAAATGACAAAACAATTGTGCAACTTTTGCATGATTCTAATCTGAGAACAGCACATTGTCGTTGTGTCATATGGAACAGTCCAGCACAATCCTCTTGTGTGATTTGAACATGCGGCGTGTTGCTGCCAAGTTTGTCCCCAGGCTGCTGACCCAGGAGCACAAGGAATATCGCGTCAAAGTCTGCCAAGAACACTATCTCCGACTTCCGTGGATGACCTGTCCTTCATGTCGAGGATCATTTGCGGTGACGAAACTTGGGAGAAACTTATGGCTATGACCCTGAGAGACCCTGCAACAGTCTTCACAGTGGAAGAGCCCATCATCTCCACGACCAAAAAAGGCGAGGCAGGTGTGTCTTTTTCCACATTCATTCAGGTTTTTAAGGCATCTGAGGGAGGACGTATGCAAAAAACAGAGCTTGTAAACAGAGCTAATTTCTGAACTTTTTGATACCACCTTGTCGAACAACTTGTATGTTAACTAAATTCCAAACATAAGTGTAAATCCATGTTAAAAAATCCCTCCATGACAAAAAATAAATAAACATGGTTCTTTCTATCCATCCATCCATCCATGTTTTCTCAGTGTAGACATTTAAGGACTTAACCAGAGGTAGAATGTACATTATATCACAACAATGTTTATTCCATTCCAGTTAAGCTCTTTAAAATGACCAGTTTACTTCATAATGCTCAGCACGGACCTCATTTCAAAGACTTAATTGTGGATAAAATAACCATTAAAATGAAAAATGCCTTGATATTACATAACAGCAACGTAGTTCTAAAGTCAAGACAGCAAAGCACAAAAGAAAAACAGGGACATCAGGAGGTATGTGAGGATTGGGGATGTGCCCTACTAATGGAAAGTCCCGGTGCAGGGTGAGATTTTGTCCTTAGCCAGGCTAAAATATGAATAGAGCTGGCCACTGGGACGGTCTGCGCTCAGGCAGCTCCAGTTCGCCTGCAACCAATCTAACGCCTAATTAATCCTGAAGAGCTTTTGTTCCACTGAGGTTCTCATCTGTCTGTCTCTCTTGCTCTCTCTCTCTCTGACAGCCTCTACTCTTAGCCAGTTCAACAAGACAAGATAAAGAGAGAGAGAGAGAGAGAGAGGGAGAGAGAGGGAGAGTGTGTATACGATAGTAACTGATGTACAGTACTTTGTGTTATGAAGTGTATTGTATATAGTACATGCATATATGACTATACATATAATTACACTAGTGACCTTATATTATTTATACATGTATTGATCAATAATGGTTAGCACTGTCTTGCACCTCCAGGGTCAGGGCTCGATTCCCGTCTCTGTGTGCCGTGAATGAGTGTGTGAGTGTGTGTGCCCTGCAGTGGATTCTCACCCTGTCCAGTCTATACAGTACCCTGCTTCGTGCCCTAAGTCTCCTGGGATAGGCTCCAGACCCCCCCTGTGACCCTGAATGCAGGATAAAGCAGTAACAAGGTATTGATCATAATTGTTTATGACCCAGCTGGAGGTATGAGCCTTACTGTATTATTTAAACATTTAAAACATTCACCTGCAGAAAAAGTCACATTGTTTAATATCGGCAACATAGATTGCTGTTACATCTCACACAATACTAAGGGATAAATACAAACTATAAAACAAACCTTCAAAGACAATAAACATATACATATAGTTTTCCAGGCAATAGTTTCATTCATCAAGTTTTTCAAATGTGATTATGTAGATGTGTGTCACTATAGTATGTTATGTCCTGTAATTGCAAGTGTGAATTTACAGTACATGCATATGACATCGTGTAAAGTCCAGTATATGTAATCACATGAAATAAAAATTGTATCCAAGTGAGAAGAAAAAAAAACCTGTGATAATAAAAAAGTTATAATAATAAATCAGAAAAATAAATGAATTAGATAAAAAAAAAAAAGGTGAAAATTAGTTAAGCATGACTAAAAATTAAATGTGGAAATTTATAAACTGTGTGTAAAAAACATCAGGCAAAAATAAAATAATTATAAAAAGGAATTTTATAAATTTATGTAAAAATTACATTAATTGAAATGTAGTGTGTATAAAAATCACAAGCAATCAATTAAGTTATTATTTTTTTAATCATATGATAATAAATGACTCAGGTAGAAAATTTATGTGAAAATAAACAAATTGCAATAAATAAATAATGAAAATTAAAATAAACTGACTAATAGTAATCACATGAAAAATATTCATTGTGAAAAGGGTAATGTAAAAATAAATTAATCTTGAAAAAAAAAATCCTTGGATTGGATTTTATATATATATATATATATATATATATATATATATATATATAAAGTAAAAAATGTAAATTTATCAAATAATACTGTAAAAAGAAATTAAATATGTGTACAAAACATGAGAATAAATTAATAAAAAATAATTTTATAATAATAATAATTGATAGAAAATTTTCATCAGAGGATAAAAGTGACCAGAACAAATATATAGTAATTTGCACTGACCAGAGTGGACAAAAAACATTCTAATAAAACTTAACCAAACAACCCGTATAATTTTTCTCCAATCTGTAACGTGTGAACTTTATCATTCAGAACTAATAACAAATAGTCAAGTGTTAGGCTTCCTCAAGAACAAATAATATGGCTAAGATTATTCCAAAACCCACAAATATGCATGAAAGATGATAAACCTAACACAGAGGTCCATGTAGAGCCCACATCATTACAATATTAAACTCAGCCAGAGGGACGACTGAAAGTCTACCATCCTGCAAAGCTCCATCCCTAATCTAACACTCCTGATCCATTTAATCACAGCCCTGGGGAGCTTCGGAATATTACAGCTAGGTGTCTTATCATGTGATGGGAACTAAAGCCTGCAGGAGGTGAGGATAAGAACATCATACTTTGGCTAAGTCTAATCCCTGGAGCTCTGACGGACGATCTGGACTAAGGTCTTCCTCCCTTCAGGCCCATTAAACATGGTTTTCTACTAAGCTACACTATATTTATATTCATTTAAGCATTTATTTTGCAATTACATGTGTAAAAGTTAGTGCTCTCTCTTTTAAGTCTGTGTTCTTTGTTTAACAAAAATTATCTGATCGTAGTGGCTCTTGATATTAGACAACCTCATATAACTTTTTCCACTGTGTCATTATTTATTTAACAAAAATGAAGCCAAAAAACAAACAAACATGCAAGCACTATAAAGTAGCAAGGGCGTACTTAGTATTGCATGGATGTTTTTTCTTCATTTGCTGGTCTGGTGCATTCATGAGTGTGTTAACCACATAAGCAATGGTCTTAGAGAAGCAGTTGTTGCTGCACATTAATCTAGAAAGGGTTATTAAATCTATTTGTAAACAATTTCCAACTTTCGACAGTGAGAATGATTATTCCCAAGTGGAAAGCATTGAAGACAGTTGCCAATCTTCCCAGGAGTGGATGTCGAACACATTCACCGCAATATCAGACCATACAGTGCTCAGAGAAATAAAAAAAATTCAAGAGCTACATCTCAGACCCTCACTGATCATGTTAAATATTAAAGTCCGTGGCATCACAATTAGAAGAAGACTGAAATGGATGCTTTTTTTGGAGGGGCTGTCAGGAGAAAGCCTCTTGTGTATTAAAAAAAAAGGACATGGAAGCCAGCTGAGGTTCGGAAAACGATATCTGAACAAACACTGCATTTCAGCAGCAGCACCTGATACCCACTGTCAAGTATGGGTGGGGTGGAGGGGTGATGATTTTTGCTTGCTTTTGCATTAACAGGAACTGAGCACCATGCAGTCACTGAGTCCACCATGAACTCCTCTGTATACCAGAGTGTTATAGAGGTAAATGTGAGGCCATCCATCCGACAGAAGAATCAAGGTTTTGGAACGGCCGAGTCAAAGTCCAGACCTCAACCCAACTGAAATGCTGTGGCTGGACCTTAAGAGGGCTGTGGATAAGTGAATGCTCCAAAAGCTCAATGAACTGAAGCAATGTTGTAAAGAAGAATGGACCATAAATCTTCCACAGTCATACAGTCATACAGGAAAGTATTACTTCAGGTTATTCCTGCTAAAGGTTGATCTACAAGCTACTGAATCATGGAGGTACTTTTTTTGTATTAAAAATAATCACGCTGTATCCATCAGTTACTGCAGACTGATTTTCCTGATTGTGCAGCTTTAAGTTCTGCTCAAGATTCAGATTTTTTTCGCTGTGCTACCTAAATTTAATAATAATAATATTATTAATAATAAATAAAAACACTTGTTTAATTTTACATAATATACATAATATTATGACAAGATAACAGCTGCATACCTTTATCTATTTTTCTTCTTTTTCTTTTTTTAATTCAACGGGCATCAGGGCATTACACACACCCAAGTAACAGTCAAGACTAAACCATTTCCCGCCCGGGCAGGGGGGGGGGGGGGGTGTAGACTGGTTATTCTTAATGATTTCACACAGAATAGAAGAATGAAATATGCTTGTGAAACTGTAAATATATTCAGTATGTTTTCATTCATTGTAAAGTGTCCTTGAGCTCTGGAAAGGCGCTATATAAATAAAAATTATTATTATTATTATTATTCACAGTGTTATTATCTGTGGTTTATTCAGTGTCATTTCATAGATACTTCAAATCAAAGAAGATTTCACTTTGATTTTCAAAAATATGGAACAAATCGATTCAAGGCCTTTTAAGTTTTCAAATATGTAACGATTCAAATTTCAAATATGTAACGATTTGGGAGATCATATTTTACATGACGGTTGGCATCCCCGGTAATGTCCAATGTGTCTGTCCATTCCATTCCAGCTAATCCGATCACATCCTTCATTCACTGAGTGAACATGTACGGGTCAGTAAATCTCATCTCGCCGGTTAATATCAACTTGTTCTAGTATCACTCCTGGTTCTGGAGAGCGAGTGATCCTACTGTACATATTCAGATAAACAAATTTCCTTCAGCTGATGTTAAAATACAAGGCCATCCTAGCCAGAGTTAGTTAAGATGCTCAGCGAGCTCTTGTGCCTGCACCTTGGCGCCACTCATGAATAACGGGTATATTGTGACCTCATATGAGAGTAAACGCTCTCACAGCTTGATGCTCCGCTCTGCTGATACCTGAGGGGTAATTCAGCTGGGGCATTAAGACATACAGTACACACTCTCTGGAGGAGCTCTGAGCTCTGGTTAGATTGGCAAAATATAGGACCTTTAATATCGCTGATGTCTAGCAGTGTAAGAGTACAAAAGT
Source organism: Clarias laeviceps (assembly GCA_030014305.1). Lineage (NCBI taxonomy): Eukaryota > Metazoa > Chordata > Actinopteri > Siluriformes > Clariidae > Clarias > Clarias laeviceps. The sequence continues at coordinate 31,635,315 of JAQMYJ010000033.1, read as the reverse complement.
ATTGGTTATTATTACTTTTAATAAACAATGACTTCAATGAGTCAGTTTTAATTCCCATATTGTAACCACTGTAATATTCAATCAGTGCATGTAGCTGATATATAGGACAGTGAGAAGGGAACTAAGGGATACTGGGATGTTGGCACCCTCGGGTTATGGCTACACTCACCTGGATCGAACACCAAAAATGGACCGGTATCACTAGAATGCGGTTAGAAAAGTGTGCAGAATAAAGATGATTACTGCATGAAAAACACATCAACCATGACCCATGTGGATTTGTTCGGGGGAAAAAAAAGAAGAAAAACTCTGAAACTCATGGTATAAATGATCTATGCACAAGTCTAATTCGGTCACACACACACACGCATGCACACACACACACAAAACACACGCAACAAAACACAGTCTGTCTCAGTGAGATAACTCCTCCCCATACACACACGCTATGATTGATCCCAGCCAGTTTGGTACCTGAGTGTCTCTGAGGCACTAATGAACCTGATTACACTGCTAATGAAGTGAGCCTCTCATCACTCGATCCACAGGAGACATGCGAGACATGAAAAGTCAGTGTCTTTGTGTGAGTGTGTGCAGCGTAAACACATCTGTGATGGATTCAAGACTTTGAAGAACGTTCAGCCTGATGCAAAACAAATGGCTCAAACAATGCAACATAAACTATATTTAGTCCCTGCTGAGTCAGGAACCGACTGCTCGGTGTGTGTGTGTGTGTGTGGATCTAGTGTGTGTGTGTGTGTGTGTGTCTTGGAGTGTCTTTGCGTGAGTGCGTGATTGTGGGTGTATAAACCAGCCGGTGGCTGTGTGGAACAGATTTGCCAATCTTATAGGTCATCTTTTGCATAGACAATCAGTCGGTTCATGATGATTCTAACCTTTTCGTGTACAAAGTGCTGCTATTAGCTCACACAAACATTACTGCACAGGAACGGTGAGACTGCGAGACAGCGTCTGACTGAAGCAAAGAGAAAAAAATATAGTTAGGCAAGGACTATTTGTGTAGCAGCCTGAGGAAAGGTTTGTTTCAAGGTTTAAGATCAGACATGATCTATGGCGCAATTTGTTGCTCAGGCTGCTCACAGTTCTTCATTACTCCACATTTAAGTATTTGGTAGACAACCTTATCCAGAGCAACTGACATTTTTATCTCATTATACATCCGAGCAGTTGAGGTTTAAGGGCATTGATCAAGGGCCCTACAGGAGCAACAGGGTGGTTATGGGGTTTGAACCAGGGACTGTCCGAACCATCGGCCAATGCTTTAACCACTGAGCTACCGCTGATGCCGTGATGCTATACTGTACAGACTTTATTGATCATTAGTCTGAGAGCGCATTGTAAAAGCTTTAGTGACAATCAGAGGTGGAAGGTAACTAAGAAAATTTATGTTGTTTTTGTATTGAAGTACATATTTCATGTATCTGTATTTGAGGAATTCTATTATAAAATACATCTTACTTACAGCAAACACATGCACTTTTATATGACCAGGATGGCCGAGTGGTTAAGGCGTTGGACTTAAGATCCAATGGATGCATGTCCTCGTGGGTTCGAACCCCACTCCTGGTATGCAGGTATTTTTATGGTGCAGTGGTGGCACAGAGGCGTCCCTGTTCCAACAAGGGGGATCTCTTCAGTTGCCGTTGTTTTAAAGTAACGGGAGAAGTGCATCCACTACTTTATGATTGGCACGTAGTTCAAGCTCACATGCATTTTGTGTAGATAAATACAATTTGTAATATAACATTTAGAATGGACCACGATCCGTCAACAATGATGTGAGTGATTCATAAAGTCATACAGTAAACGAATACTTCAAGTTATTGCTGTTATAAGTGGATCTACAAGCTATAAAATCATGGGGGGGAACTTAGTATTGACCACATGATTTTTTGTTCTTTTTGTGAAATAAATAATGGCATGGTTTAAGATCAGACATGATCTATGGTGCAATTTGTTGCTTAGTCTGATTTCAGTTCTTCCTACATCTCTTTTCCAGCACCTGCTGGCTTCTCCATTACTTTACATACATAGGTATTTGATAGACACCCTTATTCAGAATGACTTACATTTTTATCCGAGCAATTGAGGTTTAAGGGCCTTGATAAAGGGCCCTACAGTGGCCACTTGGTGGTCATGGAGTTTGAAGCAGGGATTGTCATCCAATGCTTTAACCACTGAGCTAATCCGACGCCTTGACTCTATACAGACTTTATTTATCATAAGTCTGAGAGCGCATTGTAAAAGCTTTTGTGACAATCAGAGGTGAAAGGTAACTAAGAAAATGTATGTTGTTATTATACTTAAGTACATATTTCATGTATCTGTATTCGAGTAGTTTTATTAGAAGATACGTTTTACTTTTACTCCACTACATCATATAGGAAACACACACACACACACACGCTTTTACATGACTAGGATGGCCGAGTGGTTAAGGCGTTGGACTTAAGATCCAATGGATGCATGTCCTCGTGGGTTCGAACCCCACTCCTGGTATACAGGTACTTTTATGGCGCAGTGGTGGCTCTGAGTTACTGATCGAAAGGTAAGGTCGGTGGTTTATGCCCTAGCTCCAGGTTGCTGCTGTTGGGCCCTTGAGCAAGGCCTCTGACCCCGGCCAAGAAGCTGGGTTATGCGAAGAATATACTGTAGAATTTCACTGTACAGTAACGTAGATGTGATGAATAAAGGCTAAACTTAATTCACATTTCGGTGTGTCTTTGCGTTACGTAACCACTGTGATGTGTGGTAATTGAAATGGGAACTTCGCCACCTGCTGACCTTTATGCGTAAATGCATTTTCTTTGTGACACAATAACGTTAGATATGTTTTAAATCAGAAGGGGAGCTGGTTGCTAATGGCAACAAAAATAGCATATTCACAGTCGGAAGCAGAAAGTGAGAGAAAATAGAGATAGAGATTATAATATGAAAAAGGCGACTGTGAGCTAAAACAAACTCATTACATTTGATACCTAAGTAAATTTGAAGGTGAATATTTTAGTTCTTTTACTCGGGTAGAAATGTAAATAAAGGACTTCTACTTTTACTTGAGTAATATTACTTTATCTTGGTTATCTCTACTTTTACTCAAGTACGGGATTTGTGCACTTTGCCAACCTCTGGTGAGAATTTAATAGCTGATCCAAGAACATTCCACCCACAAACTAAAAAAAAAAAACAGTCATCCTGGTTAAAGTCTTTGGTATGACTCTGGCTTTTTCATTGTTCTTCAGTAATGATGTTTCTACATCTACAGTCATATTTAAAAGTTAGCTCTCCCTCTTTTAATTCTGTGTTTTTGTGTAATAATTAATAATAATACTTGAAAAAGATCTTAATATTAGGCAAATACAACCTAAGATGAATAACAAAATGAAACATATTATTTTTACTGTGCCATTATTTATTTAACAAAAATTAAAGCAAAAAGCAAAAAAAAAAACGTAAGCAATACTAAGAACCCTCTTACTGCCTCCACAGGATTCAAGAGGGTGAGTTGCAGCCAGGTGACAAGTAGTCATCAGTCTTTGATTAATTGATCATCAGCAGATGTGCAGACTTCTATAGAGGTTTGCTGGTCTGCAGCGTTCAGGTGTGTTAAAACAAGGCCAAAAAGGAAGGACATAAGCAAAGGTCTAAGAAAAACAACTGTGGAAAGGGTTACATTAACATTTACATTTAGTCATTTTTTGGAGGGGGGAGGTGTGTGGGAAAGGGGGATTAGTCCAATTTTTTCTTCAGTATTGAAGAAACAGATACACTACCGTTCAAAAGTTTGGGGTCACTTGCAAATTTCTTTGTTTTTGTTTAGTGATTTATTTTCTACATTC
>JAQMYJ010000033.1:31616173-31629815 GCA_030014305.1 Clarias laeviceps | reverse complement strand
TAGAGGAGATCTGCATGGAGGACTGGGCCAAAATACCAGCAACAGTGTGTGAAAACCTTGTGAAGACTTACAGAAAAGATTTGACCTCCGTCATTGCCAGCGAAAGGGTATATAACGAAGTATTGAGATGAAATTTTGTTATTGACCAAATACTTATTTTCTACCATAACTTGCAAATAAATTCTTTAAAAATCCTACACTATTATTTTCTGGATTTTTTTTCTTATTTTGTTTCTCATAGTTGAGGTAAACCTATGATGAAAATTACAGGCCTCTCTCATCTTTTTAAGTGGGAGAACTTACTTGCACAATTGGTGGCTGACTAAATACTTTTTTGCCCCACTGTATATAACAGAGAAAAAAAAATCAGGATCATGGTTAATTTGCTAAACCAAGTCACACAGCCAAGTGGAAACACACTAAAAGTTCAGGGTGAGTAATCTCGCCCTGTCCTAATGCTAATGAGTTTCTTTGACTTTTCGTCTCTTTCCCTTTGGCCTTTTTGCCTTCTCTAATTTGTTGTGGCTCTCTTAATTAATGATTTTTCCCCCTTTCATGGCTGTTAAGGGGATGTTTATATCAGTCTCATGGTTAGGGGAAAGAAAAAAGAAGAGAAAAAGCACAGAAAATAATGTGCAAATGGCAGATTTGGTGGACAGGGTCACCTTCACGTGTGTGAAAACGCTTTTAATTTGCTCCGCCTGGGAAATTACCGTGGCAGATTAAATGGTGCCCGTCCACCCTGTCCATACATAACCCTCAGCACAAAGCAGACAAGAGCTGCGGCAAGAGCAATGCAATACAGGAGACGTTCTTTAGCTAGCAGAACATTTCTGAGAATGTGAATAGAACGGCATCTCAGAATTGTTTAATTAAGCTAAGATTCTGCTTGAAAATAATGATTTAAATCCCCTCCAGGCTTTATAGCTTCCTCCTAATACCAGTCCTCCCCTGAATAAGTCCCTGCCTGTGTATTTCAGTGCATTATGCAAACCAAAATTGGCCTCCGTGCCCTCTATCCTCTGTTTCCACCCTGCAATAGCACCCTAATTGATATTCTGTATCATGCAGCAGGCATTTCCTTATTCAAATGCTCTCTGGCCCAAGGTCAGCGACGGCGGAGTTGCGGTCGTGTCCTTCCTCGTGACGCTCCGTTTCTCTCGCCTTAGCCGCTCCAGCGTGTCGACTTGGCACCACCACTGATCTTTGTCACGGTGCAGAGAGATTAAGTAGACAATCAACCCCAGAGTGCTGGGTAATCATTTCACTACGCAGCGTGGCCCGACCCCTGATGTGGGATCGACCCCTGTTTCATAGAGAAACCCTTGCCAAAATTCATGCTATTTTTATGCAGTTACGCTACAATTCGTTTTCCTGCTCTGAAAAAAAGAAAGAAAAGAATTAATATCTGTCAGGCCCTCAAACCTTAATTATAATACCACATTTCCCACACTGACCTCAGATCATGGCTCATTAGGGTGTCACTCCACGAGACCTCTGGGTGTGTGTTGTGGTGTCTAGCATTAGTACATTAGTGGCGGATTTTTCAGGCACTCTTGGTTGATGTGTTGGAATTGTACGTCTTGTGCATTCCATGGTTACTCGATAGGATTGAGATCTGGGGAATTTGGAGGCCGGATCAACAACCTTGAACTCTTTGAACGCTAAGCCCCATACACATGAGGCTGTGAAGGCTCTGATGCCTTTCTATCATGGCCACCATTTACTTTTTTCGGTAGTGATACTTTAGCTTGTTTGTGGGACCAAACTGGATGGCGTAGCCTTTGGGCCCCACAGTCATAGATGAGTCTTGGGTAGCCATCATCCTGTCATACGTTTACTGGTACAGTATATAATTGATAATTAATGTTATTCAATTTACCCGGCAGTGATGTTTGTGCTGTGGCTGACAATTTCATTAAGAAAGATGGTTCAGGCAGTTATCCAGTCAGTCAATCATACTGCGGCATGACAATCATAAAATAATATAACTACAGGTCAAGAGCTTCAGTTAATATTCACATCAAATATGACCTTTCACATTTGCTTTCACAGTAGCATGGCTGTTGTTTCCAGACAGGCTCATTTGTGTATTTCAGAAACTGCTGATCTTTTGGGATTTTTCACACACAACATGTCTCCAGAATGACACCGAGTTCTGTAGTCTGACACATCTTTTTGATGAGCGAGAGGGCCAGAGGAGAACGATCGCACTGGTTAGTGCTAACAGGAAAGGTACAGCAACCTCAATAATCACGCTTTACAACCACAGTGAGCAGGAAAGCATCTCAGAATTCACAGGAAAATAAACCTGAGGATGTGACTGCACTCTGATTAATCAAGAAATTAAGCTGACAAGTTTATAGACAATAATAATAATAATAATAACTATACGTTATAAGAAACCTACATACGAACAAGTTTTGTTCCAAGAGCTCGTTCGTAAGTCCAATTTGTTCATAAGTCCAACTAACATTATCTAGGTACTTGGATACTAACACAATAAGTTGTACACAGCATATTATAGTATAGTGTTCATTAGAACTGTGCCGATGGTTGATCGATTTATGTTAAAAGAACAAGCAATCTTTTCACCTCACTTCATTCTCTCAATTATCTTAGCAGTACCAGCTTCATCGACGCTGCTTTTACGCTTACTTCCCTACGCTAAACATGTGATCTAACTTCCGTGGTTGGACACGTGTGAACGCATGTTTGTATGTTCGAAAGGTTCGTAACTGAATGTTCGTATGTAGGGGACTTATTGTAGCAATAATAATAATAATAATAATAATAATAATAATAAAAAAAAACAAAAAACAGCTGGACTTTTTCTTTAGCTTTCCATTTCGGGTCAGGCTTAGCACATCCTGGTTCTGCTTTTATACTAACAGACTGTCAGTATATTACACTTCATTCAGCAAATTGTTTGCGTACTTTACAATTTTCAAGCAACTCGTCATGTTTAAACTGTATGATGTATATAAAAATGTTTATGTAAAAATTCTAATTCAAGTGATCTGACCTTTGACCTATTCAGCACGCAATACTGTACATGCTAGTGCAAATTCCAGAAAATACATAAATGGTAACTTGATGAACTGAAAAGATGCTCTGGGCTGTGTGGAGCTGCCAGGATTCATCTAATACTACTCCAGTGTCTTATGGAGGTTCATTGCAGAAAACAAACACAATGTGTGTGTGTCATATGATTTAGATGTTATTTCGAGGTCTGGAGATGGTGGGCAACATTGGATGCAGTTTGGAGGAGAGTTCAATTTTTCATTTAGAGGAGTGTGAGAGGTTGAGCCTCACAGTTATTGTTCAGGTTTGCCCGAGGCGACTCATAGTGCTCCACCGAATCAGAGTCCTTCTTTCCAACCAGACCATCTGCACCAGTATCACTCACCGGAGACACACCAGCCTTTTCTCTGCAAATGTGACCCTTTTCTATTCCATTCCTCCCTCTTGTGCCCTCTTTTGTCGTTAGCTAACAATTTTACTTGTTTTTTTTTTTTTTGCATTTGAAGGGTATTGACTGTAAACTGCCTTATGTATACTGTATACTGTATGTGCACTCCAGGTTTTGGCTTGACCACATGGGTTAAATCAATAGCTGCATCATTGATTACAACTTCAGAACCCTATGTTGTGGAATATATTATATAAGGAAAAAATGTCAAATGTCAAATGAATTTCCAAAACATTAGGTGTACCAATGAACACAATGAAGACCATCATCAAAATGGAGATGTAGAGAAATTTGCACATTACCAAGAACAAGACATCCTTCCAAAATGGACAAAATGCCAAGACAAACTTATCAGTAAGGCTGCAAAGAGACCCATGGCAATATTAAAGGTGCTGGAGAAATATCAGTAATGAAGTCCTGGGGATGCTGGTCACTGGTCTCTGTGTGTGTGACAACAATCTCTCATATTCTTCACATGTCTGGGCTGTGGGGTAGAGTGGCTAGGCACAAGCCATTGTCCTAGGGGGGAAAACATCCCAGCCTCCCAAAATCACCCCAAACCATGTGTGAAAATGTGCCTCACGGGACCACTGTAGAATTTTTAAGCATATTTTGAAGAAATGGTTGGAACTAAATCAAGAAGGCTTATCACTGAAACAGCCCTGTACCAACTGGGAAGCACGAGGACTGTGCGGAGGCAGCAGGGTACGATAGGGCTGCTTCTCTTCAGCTGGGGCTGGGATCTGTTTTGGCATAAAGCCTTCAGGCCCCTGATAGACAGCTGAACATAAAAAGAAATGTCGTCGTGCAAAATGATGACAACCCAAAGGAGAAATGCAAGTCAACAAAGCAATGGTGTCAGAAGGTGATCAAGGTTTTGTCAGAACTCGGGTCTAAATCCGTTAAAAAAAATTTGTGGATTGACTTGAAGAGCGCTGTGCAGATGAGATTGGATTGTAAATTGAAGAGCAGACTAAAGTGGCTAAATCAGGATTGCTAAAATCGGACTAAAGTGCTTGACATTTAGTGCTGCATTACAAATGTATTTTAACAAATATAATATAAATATATAAATATAATAATCTAATCTAATCTATTACTCATCTACCACTAGAGATGGGGGGAAAAAAATCGGTTAAGTTACGTACTGCAATTCTTTTGTGCGGCGATGCACGTGTCGTCACACTGACTTCAAAATAACCGCCATTTCTCTACGATCCTATAGGTGGCGTTTCCTAAACTATTCATACCTTGGCACACAGCACAGCATCATGTAAAAGGAGCAAATTATTTGCTAACTCTGTATAGAAAAATAAAAAGGTTATGGTGGATGACACACAATCAAATGTTTGGCTTCTGTGATGTAAGTGGTAAAGGTCAGCTGGACATGAGTCATGCTGTATGCAAAATGTGTCATGCTAAAAGGAGGTCCTGCGCTAACATGACTAACATACGAGCCCACATTGCTCGATGCGGCCAACAACGAATGCTGGACCCGAGTTAAATCAAGATTCCTAGCTGTACAGATAAAGCGAGGAACACCACAATGTCAATTGCTCATTTTATTTGCAAAGACCCGAGGCTGTACAATCTTGTGGAAAATATAGGTTTGTGTAATATGATGTACACTTTAGAGCGCAGGTAAAATTCATGAAAATTCATAAAAAAAAAAAAAAAAAAAAACGTTGGTGACCTACTCGATCTGCCGGGTGTGTGTAAATAAACGCATAAGAAGACGATTTAATGTGATCCTTGATTATTGAGTGACTTCAAATAATATTATTTGCTTTTGATTACTAGACTTTGGCATCTGGAATATGATTACAGGGTTTAGCAACAATTTCTAAAAAAGTTTCTATAGTCTCTATCAAAACACATCCTCATGGCTAGTTCACTAGATCTGTAAACTCGAGGACGACTCTAGATATTACAGGCATTCAGTAAAGCAGTAAAGAATATATATATATATATAAAGAATAATGTGAGCCAAGAATGAAGACAAATCAATCATTTGTAACACAAGAAGTGGTAACGAATAAATCAACGATGGGACGAAAGGCTGATGAAAAATGATCAATTAGCGCCTTTTATACATGATGAAATGTTTCAAATGAGTCAAAATACTTTCCACTCCAGTTTTTCAGGCTTTACCTTTATCATTTATTTATTTCTCACTGCTGTCTATGTTTTTGGCCTCTTATGGCGTTGTCTGTGGGCGTGTCTAAATGCAAATGAGCTGTGTCGGAAATGTAGTTTGCACTTCATGAGTGATTATCATACACTACTGATGGGAAGTTTGGATCATTTTAGTCTCTCTGTTCTTTTGAATCTCGTTTATCGAAATGAACGAATCTTTTTTTGTCATTTAGTTAATTTCGTTTTTTTGATCAGAAATAAAATAAAATTTAAAATTTTTAATAAACAGACACCCAACACGTCTAATTAAACACATTTTGGCTATAGTTTCAGTAATTAAAATATTACAATGCAGCTAAGGACATATTATGATAAACAGAATGAGCAGCTCATCTCTCATATCATCTGGTCCGAGTCGTTCGTTCTTTTGTCATGTGACTCGTATAGATGCTATGCAGTGCATTACACAGGAAACAGAATTGAACGGTTCTTCTCATGAGTCTTCTAGGCCATGTCGTTCGTTCTTTTGAATCTGTTGAACTGCGTAGCGTCTATTGGAGTCACATGACAAGATCAAACAATTCGGACTAGGCGTGCAAAGCAAAAGAAAGTCTCGTTAGAGAGGTTAAAGATCTATTTTCTCTCTCTGTATCAGCCTGCACTTTGTCTGCATGTGTCATTGGACACCGTGCCCCTTTACACACACACACACACACACACACACACACACACACACACACACACACACCTTCTCTCGCCTTCACACACACACCCCTCCTCCCCTCGCCTTCACTCACACACACACACGCACACATACAAACGGAAACACTTATCTGTCAGGATTTATTTTAACTTTTTTTAAAGGTAAAGTGCAGGTTAATTTGTTTTATTTTTACTTTATATTTTGTATTAATAATTTTTATGTATTTATTTTTTTGAGCTGTGGAACGAATAATTTGAGTTTCCATTGTTACTTATGAGAAAATTCGCTTTGGTTTACAAGTGTTTTTAAATTCAACCCCTTTCAGAACAAATTATGCTCGTAATCCAAGGTTCCACTGTACTTAATAATGGAGTAGGGGAACACGTAATTGCTGAAAAGGAGCCGTTATTAGTGGTTGCTGCTGCACAGCTGACCGGTTTTGTCTATGTTAAGTGCTATGCTCACCTGCAGAACCTGGCTTTTGGCCTCCATGCTTTTGAAGAAAAGGCAAAAGTATCTGGACATTCCTGAGCACATGTCGACAACAGATGTATTCACAAGATGGAATACGATGCAACCTTGCTTGGATGTTTTCTGGAGCAGTAACCATAACTGGAGCACTGCTTATCCCAGAGGTGAGAAAAAGAAATAAACTCTTTCACATCTTCGAGGAGGACATTTTTAAAAGTTTGTTAAACTCTGAAGGTGGCAGCATGTGTTAGAGGAGAGTAACCCCACACTCTCCGTTTGCAAGAGACATCGAAGAAGCCAGGACATAAAGAAAAGGAGAGCTGGAAATGACTACACTTAACATTGCATGAACAATTGATCCACAATTCAAAGCACTGTCGTTCTTGATGGATGACGAGGGACAAGAAACATACAGAAGAATGTTCAACAGCTGAGCAGCAATTATTTTATCTATTTTTTAAATATTATACATGATATGGCGTTGTCTGTGGGCGTGTCTAAATGCAGATGAGCTGTGTCGGGAATGCAGTTTGCACTTCATGTGTGATTATCATACACCAGTAAGAATTTTGGAAAATTTTGTAGAACCGGTGCACAGCATAAGTTTGGTTTGTACACTTTACAGCCCAGGTACGTCCCATCAGGAGGCTTTTTTCCAACAAAGTGCGACCCGATGGTCACAAGTTAAGGAGTTTCTGAAGTGAGCTACATTGCAAATAAATTACAAGCAAATACATTTTTTATGCTTTATATTATATTATATTATATTATATTATATTATATAACTTTTGCAGTCAGGTCAAATATAACTGTAATGCAATGATTATTTGACATTCTCATGCTATTGCCTAGTATGGATGTTTGTGTAGGTGTTTGCAGTTTTGTAGCTGAAACTGAATAACATATTTCTATTGGTGCAGTTTTCTTATATAAGATATGTTTTAATGAATCTAATTTACTCTTCAAAATACATATTTATTTTTACCTTAATTTTTTATATTACTGATCTGTGATGACATTCTGTGCAAAACATAAAATTGTCGAACTCTCTATTGTGACCTACATTTGTTGAGAAAACAGGCAAAAGCTTTTTTTTTTTCAGATTTAAGCCACATCCATTAGTACTTTATCGTTGGAACACTGTGGATCAACACTCTAAGACCTCAGGGAGACACGGACCTTGACGCCAGGACCACTAAGACACACAGACACACTATGTACTCGACCGCGGATGATTTTTGAAGATGGCACCGTTTTACATTGCAGGGAAATGTCTGCCTTGTGCGTTTGTCCTTCACTGAATCGTTCAGACGTAACAACAGACTGCGTGCTGACTTTCCAGTATTTCCACAAGCTCTCATCATTCTGGAACTAACCTGGTGGGGCAAATCCACTTAAAATCCTTTTAGACAGCGTGGCAAGAAGCAGAAAGAACTTCCTCCCAGGTAAACATGGCCAGGTTGTACGATTGATGTTGCGGGAAAGGAAGGAAGGACAACACTTTCGCTCTCGCTGGTCCCTACAGGCTAAGGGTGGAATACTAACACAGCAGCAGCCCTGCTCGATACACACTCAAACACAAACAGAAAAAGGACAGTGATGTATTGGAGGGTTTTAAAGCAGTTTGATCATAACACAACACGAAGGTTCCTGCGGTGTTCCTGAAACACTGACTTTGCTTTATTACTCATAGACTGCACATTTTTCAGAATGTCACCGACACCCAAAGTAGACAGCATTAAAAACTTTGTACGGCTTCAATTGTTCAAAAACCCTGGGTATTCGATTTTATTTTGCGTGTTTTAAAAACTAAAACAGGTCGACATGGATTGGAGTTCCCTACTACCTGGTCCCTGCATGGAGGTTAACTCTACTTTGTTCTTCAGCCTCAGCTCACCATTATATTTATCCACAAGGAGGGTTCAAGTCAACCCAGGACTTTTGATTGTGCAGAATAACAGAACACAGTTATGAGACTTAAAGCCTTCCTTTATTTCTTTAAATAATCCACTGCTACACTAATGCACTTATCCCAGTGTTTCACTAGTGCTTGGACACCATCAAGGTAGGAAGTTTTCTCAGTACACTGGAGATCAGACTACCTGCTGAAACACTGGCCTCCCAGGAACTCCTTTAATGGCCCAAACATGTGGGAATGGCTTGGAGCGAGGTCAGGACTGTACAAGGCATGTGGCAATAACTTTCAGAATGTTCAGGGGAACGACTGCAGTGGGCTCCGAACCACATAAGATCGTTTCAAATGTTTTACTGCTGCTAAGTGTCTCATCACCATACTGTGCTTAAAGACTTCTGTAAATGACAATCAGATTTACTTCTTCATCCATGAGAAATGTTTTGTCCCGGTTTTACATCAATCATTCAATCTACATAACATTCCACTGACCTCAAAACCATGTTCTAATGTTGGAACCTTATGGAAACAAGGTTCTTCTGATGCTCTGAAAACATGTGCTGTGAAATCTTTAAAAATCTTCTCAGAACTTTATTCTCTATAATATATAATGAATAATCGAGCTGGATACTCATGTATATATTGTAAATTCTTTCTTTAAACTTTTACAGCGGAAATTAGTTTTACATCATGAAAATTCTTTTTTCATTCCTCTTTCATAAAAAAATAAATCACACGTTGGTGACCTACTCAGTCTCCCGAGTGTGTGTAAATAAACGCATAAGAAGATGATCTAAAGTAATCCTCGATTATTGAGCGACTTCAAATAAGCATATTTGCTTTTGATTACTAGACTTTGGCATCTGGAATTTGGCATCTGGCTTTAGCAGCAACTTATAAACTTATAGTTCTGGAGTCTCTATTAAAACACATCCTCATGCTAGTTCACTAGATCTACAACTAAGAGTAAAATCAAGAAGATTTGATTTGAAGTCATTAATTAAAGAATATATATAAAAAAAGAATGAATTAAGTAACAATCATTCATTTGTAACAAGAGAAGTGGTGACAAATAAATCAATGATTGGACGGAAGGCTGGGAACAAAATGCTTCAGCTGATGAAAAATTACAGTATTAATTAGAGCCTGTTTTTTTTTGTTTTTTTTTGATTAAATGTTTAATTGCCAAAGATGCGAGTCAAAATATCTTCCACTTCTGTTTTTCAGGCTTTACCTTTATCATTCATTTTGTTCTGACTGCTGTCTATGTTTTTGGCCTCTTATGACGTTGTCTGTGGGCGTGTCTAAATGCAAATGAGCTGTGACAAGCAGTCGGTTTACACTTAATGGGTAATTATAATACACAGGTGTTAGAATTTTGGAAGATTTTTGCAGAACCGGTGAACAACGCAAGTTCGGTTTGGCTTAAACAACCATTTGTGCAGAACTTAAATGAAAAGATAATAAGGCCCAATTTTAGATAACATTATTGATTGATTGATTGATTGATATTGACAACCATATACAGTACGTACACACAAGACTACTCTCCTGCCATGCAGTTAAAAATTCCTAAGCATAAAAACACAATAAGGCAATAAGCTTATTTCTATTGTTTTCTCCTCAAAGGGGAAACAGATGGCACGTGTTGAGACAACAGCAAGACACAATTACAAAATTACAAATTATTTAAACAGTTTGTTGATGTAACTATTGATGTTACATGTTTTTGTAAAAACATTTAACAGCTCGTAGGTTGAAAATATATTTGGCTAACATACAACATGTCAGATGGATACCCTTCTATTAGAGAACCATAGAAGAACACTGGACAATATTAATCAGCATTAGGGCCTTACATTCACACAACACTCCCAGTTAGACTAAAACTGACATTTGATTAATGATCCTACAACTAGTAATGCTGTACAAATTTTTATAAAAAATAATGTAAAAACCTTCAACACGAACATTCCTCGTTCAGCGAACGTTCCTGCCGATGGGAAATCTGTAACGCAGAACCTCCTGCACTTGCATTTCCAGCACAGGGACACTCTGACATTGATGCTAAAAAAAAAAAAAGTCCCTCGAGGTTTCCTCACAAATCACCACTTCATAAGCATGACCGCTGTTCCCTGTTTTTATTTTTGTTTGGTTTTTTTTTACCGATGGTTTGTTTGTCGATTTGCTCTTATGCTTTTCATTTCCTTTGGGTGCCGGATTGAATTAATGTTGATAGACAACGCAATGCCACACATGAGGAAACAAGAGGAGATTGTGCAAAATTTCGATACTTTCGCAATTATAGCTCTATAAACAAGAAGAAATAGAGGGAGGGGTGAGGAAAAAAAAATCACTTTCATGAGCATCAGTGTTTTCTCTTGTGTCGGGGGCATGGGGATTATAATGTGCCTCATTTATACTCTTTCTCCAACTTAACAGATGAGTGAGTAGATTCTGTTTACCGTTGGACCGCTCTGCTCTCCCTCTCCCCTCACTGTCTCTTTCACACACACGTACACTCGTACACAGACACAGACAGACACACATCTGGGTTTACATAAGATATGCAAGTCAGACTAACCCAAAGTAAATGTTAAAGCCTGTGTGTCCCTTTCCTGTGTTTTCTCTCAGTAACCAGATCCGTCCTGCATCCCTCATCCCATCCCTCGCATTATCCCCTCCCCTTTAATTAAGTCTTGCCGCGCCGTTCTGCATCCCAGCATTCCTGTTGCTGCTGCTATTAGAGCTCACCGTATGCAGTGCCGTGGCTGCCAGAGGCCCTGCCTGGCACAACTCACCTGGGGTAAATGAGGCCGCTTGATCATACCCACTCTCGCCTCGGGTGCCTGTGTGATGTTGAAGAGCGCCTGCAGGGCACTCAGTGCAGCCTTTCGCTTTGCCAGCTTCTTGCTGCAGCCTGTGCCCTCGAATATTCTTCCATCCACCAGTACGGCCATCACAAAGCACCGGCGAGCGCGTCTGCCTCGGGCGCTCTGGCACAGGCAAGCGTAGCGCGCTCCCGGCCGCAGATTATTCAACAGCACTACGGGACTTGGTGGAGGAGGTGGTACAGGTGTGGGAGGAGGTGTGGAAAAGTGGGCGTCACCTTGCCTCGCTTGTACTACCATTAAGTCCAGCGTGTGGCGCAATCGGAGGGCGCTAGACAACAGCTCGGACTTGGCCGAACGGAATCCGTCCGGTTCAAATCCTTTAAAGAGCGTTTCGGGAAAGTCCGAAAGATCGGAAGTGAAGTCCGTGGTGGGATTTGATGCTGCTCCGATGGCGGAGTGAGCCTGGGCGGCGTTGGGGAATTGCACGAAGGAGCTAAGCGCTAACTCGGCCGCCCTCATCTTCGCCTTCTTCTTCGTAGGGCCCGTTCCTTCGAAGGTGAGCCCGTTGACGTCAACAGCGATGGAGAAGAGCGGAGCGTGCACCGGGCCTGTCTGAGACACGGTGCGGTACTGCAGACCCGGACGCAGCTCGTTCAGCTGCACCACGGCGTTCTTCGGTGTGTCCGACCATGAGGACCTTCTGCAGCAGACTCGCAGCTCGCATACACGCCCGTTGTTGTCCTCCTCTAAGGGACGCTTCCGTTTCAGAGTCCCCGTGCCGCTCCAGGACGAATCGGACAGGAAGAAGGGCGAACGATCTGCCGGCATGATTGGTGGGCGGTCCTCGAAGTTCCCCGAGTTCCAGTTCTCTTTGACTTCTGTGCTGCTGGTACCTGATAGAAGACAAAGTGACAAAGAACATACAAGTTCATTTGACTACATAACTCTAATTCCCAGGTAAAGCTTTATCCTATAAGATAAAGCTCCTTTAAGGTATTTAACAGTACACCACATGCACTACAGGTAAAAGATCTACACTAATCCTACAAAAGCTTTGACTTTCAAGTTATCACCATAGCGACGAGAAAAAAGTTCAACATGCCTCTTGTATTTTCCCAGATTGCGTGTCTGCATCATTGTGAGTAAGAGCCAAGAAAGCTAAGTATGACTCTGACTCAGATCTACACAAGATTTCTTTAAAGATATGAAATGTTACAGCATCATGTCATGCTACCTCCACCATCATGAGAAAAAAAAAATTCAACCGAATCACAGGCAGCATTAGCATCAGTGCATACAGTCGGTTGTAACTGGGTGTGATGTCTGCATCTCCTCTCGTCTCTCATCTCATCTCTAATCTTTGGCCTCGAGGTGAAAAAGAAGCTGTCAGATGAAATACAATGATATAATAATCATACAAGCGGGGGAAAAAAAGAAGCAGCTCCTGAAAGCTCTCTGTAAGCGTGGCTCTAATTTAAGTGTTTTAAAATCCATGGACAAATCCTGGCAAATGGGGGAATTATCTGCTAAATCGCCTCGGTAATCTGCCTCAAAATTGCCTCGGGGTTCACGCGTAAAGTGGGTGCGATTTGTCGACGGTATTCAATGCAAAGCAGCAATCCCTGTCGTAATGGAGGAGAGCAGAACAGTGTGTGTTCCTGAGTTAGAGAGAGAGAGAGAGAGCGAGAGCGAGAGCGAGAGCGAGAGGGAGGAAAAACATCTGACTCTATTTCATATTAAAGCTTTCTAGACTTGATTCACTGTGCTGTGCTTCCAATTCAAACGCTTGACATTTCACACAGAAACGCTCCACAAGCTATGATACACAGCGGAGAACATGGTGATAAATACTGTATTGATTTGTTATATAATGATATACAGTACAGTGCAAAACAGTACAGTATTCAATTCAATTAAATGATGTAGATTAAGCGGCGCGATGGTTGCTTAGTGGTTAGCGCTGTTGCCTCACACCTCCAGGGTCCGGGTGCGATTCCCGCCTCGGGGGGGGGGGGGTCTGTGTGCGTCATGTTCTCCCATACCCCTTTTCCACTGCTCTGGTTCCCGTGCCGGTTCCCAATTTTGGAACCAGTGCCGCGCTTTTCCACAGAAAA
>JAQMYJ010000033.1:31598927-31609444 GCA_030014305.1 Clarias laeviceps | reverse complement strand
GTAGTAGCCTTAATGTGGGAGCCCCCTAGTGACGGGGAGGAATTGGCCACGACTAAAAAATAGGGAGAAAATCGGGGAAAAAAAATCCCCCCCCATAAAAAAAAAAATTATATATATAAGAAAGTCTGACTGGAAATTGTGGAACTGTTTATTAATGTGTAAAAATCCATGTGTATATATGTATATGTATATATTTAAAGAAATATATAATTTAACTATACAGTGGTACCTCGGCATACAAATGCCTCGGCTCATGAAATTGGTAATATTTTTGGGTGCCTGGAACGGATTATTCGCATTTAAAAAATTTTCCTATAAGAAAATGCATTTTGCAATACAAAATTTTGTCTTAAGAATTCGCCCCCGGAACAGATTAAATTCCTATACTGAGGCACCACTGTACTTTCAGTCTGTATAAGACTTTTTAATTGTAAACGTGACGGCACACGAACAGCACAAATGGCATCTGTTCTGAAATTGTTGTGTCTGGTTTCGCATTATAGCGTCTAACTTTTTTATTTCATGTTTCTGCTTTTTGTGCTGTCTGGCTTACTCTGTTGCATGTCTAAAGCTATAAAAACCTATATGTTAATTATCCAATGTGCCTGTTTTATTTTTAATTTTACTTTTAGATTAATTGCTTTAATAATTTTTGCATTGTTTTTTTTTTCAACTTTGTAAAGTAAAACAAAAGTTGTGTTTTGGCTTCACCAAGTTGAATAATCACCATGTCTAGGTAATATAATTAATTATAGTATTACAGTACAGGGTTACAGTAATATGCATCAGAAATCATTTATTTCAGTTCATTTCTCAGTAAAGAACATTGTGTGCTTTTTCATCAGTAGTTACAAAGAGAATAAAATGACATTTATTCAGTTAATACATTTGTCACCTAATGAAGAAATAAGTTTATTAAGTGCAATTTAGAATTTATTTGATCCAGATGAAAATGTTCCACAATAATTTATTATTATTATTATAAAAAAAAATTACATTTTAAAATTTGTGCTGGTTGTACAATTTCCAAATTGAAATTAAAACAAAAAGAAATCCAAATGTGCAAATCCTTTCAACAGCTGTAATATACGAGAAAATCAGAGGGTGGGGGTTCAAATCCCAAGACTGTCCAGGCATCTCTGCGCCAGAATGTATCATATCTGACCCTGTGTTGTAACCCAAGTTTCCTAACAAAGTTATAATATGTAAAGAAAAC
Source organism: Clarias laeviceps (assembly GCA_030014305.1). NCBI lineage: Eukaryota > Metazoa > Chordata > Actinopteri > Siluriformes > Clariidae > Clarias > Clarias laeviceps. The sequence continues at coordinate 31,608,228 of JAQMYJ010000033.1, read as the reverse complement.
AATTTCTGTAATGTATACTGTATCCCATCATATAACTCATCATCTACACCACTATATTCTGTATTACAGGGTCACAGGGAGCGGGCTGGATTCTATCCCAGGAGACTTGGGGCATGAAGCAGAGTGCAACCTGGATGGAGTGGCAATCCAAAAATCGCAAAGCACACAAAATTCACACATTTGAGAACGTCTCTCTGCATGCCTTTGGACTGTGGGAGGAAACTGGAATACCAGAAGGAAACCTACCAAGGACGGGAGAACATGCAAACGACCCGAGGTGGGAAACGAATCTGGACCATGGAGGTGCAAGATGACAGTTCTATAACAAAGACACTGTACTGCCATAATGTATACTGTATATGTGACAAATAAAATCTGCTTCTTTTTCTAAATATTAAAAATTAATTTGGTAAAATCCTAGTAATGTTAATGACAGGACAAGAAGACTCACTAATATGAGCCAAATATGAACCGTATTCAAGAACATCTTATTATCTTGATTTAATGCAATTTTATCTATACGGATTATGTGGTAAGTTTAAATCACTCATTTATTACGTTTATTACATTTATGCCCATGAATGTAATGAACGTTTTGATGGATATGAAAGAAAGCAATCTTGAAGAAACATAAATTCATAATGAAACAAGTAAAAGTAATGGCACCTTATAAAAGTTCATTTGTATATGTGACCTATCACATAAAATCAGGTATTAAGTCGCATTTTGGTGCGATCTGAGCTGTGCATATTTTCAGACTTCTGGTTCAAAAAGCTCCATTTTCATACCAAGTTTATTACTGTAGCATGTTTGGTTTCTGGGGACATGATTTGTGTGAATTTGTTAAGAAGGAGTGCCTCAAAAAACTGTCAAAATCTTATTTTTATGGTATTTAAATAAGCATTCTGTAAGCATTTAGTAAGAAAGAGGGAACCCTCAGTCTAATGTTGACGCCATTTTGACATCATCAGTAGCACGGGTTTATAGTGAAATATGCATGATTCTCTATTACAACTGGCGTAACCAGCTTGAATTGGGTTCATTAAAGTGCTTTAAAACAATGTTAAGGATTAAAACTTCATCAATTCTTTAAACATTTCACCTACTGCACTCTATTGGCCATAACTCTGTGACTTAATAGCCGACTTGATATGATGGCTCACATATATTTGAGCTGATTTGCTGCAGTGTCTGAGCTGCATTATTGGAAGATTTAACGTGCGTCGCTCATAGGACGAAATCGTCACTCTTTGTGAGCATTACCTTATATGGAGTTGTGTGGGTGTGACTTAACTAAGATAACTGATTTATGTGAATGTGATTAGTATTTTTAAGCTAATATACAACATACACACATGAGTAACAGGAAACTTACACACACATACCATTTTCAGCTGTTATGGAGAGTTTTGCCTCAAGACCTTAAGGCTATGCTGTCTAACTGGCCATTGAGTCCAACAAGACAAAGTGCTCCGAATATTCTGCCTGAAGACCGCGACATGGACGAGCACGGTCACACTTCCCTGTTCTCACCGGGCTATTGGAAATGAAAAAGGCATTAAGACCTAGTGGGTGGCCAATTTCAAAGCAGAGAGGCAAGAAGTAGAGAGGTTAAAAAGAGAGGAGAGGCCAGACAGGCTATTGAAGCAGGCAGTGGATGGACTCGTTGATTCTCTCACTCTCTCCATCATAAATGTAGCAGCAGTGAAGTGGCAGTTGAGGAAGACTTCATTAACTCATAGTCGTGTTTAGGGCCTAAAAAAAAGGGCGTCAGGCTACTGAAGTGCTGCGCTGAATAAACCTTTCTGACCTCCTGACTGTTGAGCTCTCCGTCATAAGTTACTCTCGTTTTTAAAAGTGTGACACGGATAAAAGTAAATACTGTCGAATCTGTCGAATATATTCACTGACAGTAACTCGTAATTTAATGTAAGAAAGTTCAATACCATGTTTAATATGATGATGTAATAATAAATGACCTGCCAATACTCTTTTCTGACATATCCTGTGCTTATATGATCTATTTTTATTATATTCATATTTGATGTTTATCGCTTTATTAATAGATAAATATCATGGGCATTCTGTATATTATATATTATTCATATTAAAATTTGATGTATAATAATTTATTTGTTTAGTAATAACTGGCTTAAAAAATATTTTGCACTTAATAATAAATCGCTAATTTATTTTGACAAATAAACAAAAAGAAAACTGTTCTTCCAGATTTTCTCACAAGTTTTCCTAATATTCTATTATTTATTTACTGTGTTTTTTTTCCTAGTTTTTGTACATAATATTTTGTCATATCATTAGGAAAAAATTATCCAGAATGAAAACAACAGCAGCACGATGGCTTAGTGGTTATTACTGTCGCCTTGCACCTCCAGGGTCGAGGTCTGTTGATTCCCGTGTCGGGGCTGTGTTGCATGTTTGCATGTTCTCCCTGTGCCTGGTGGGTTTCCTCCGGGTCCTCTGGTTTCCTTCCACAGCAAATCTCCCAAATTGGCCGTATGTGGGTGCCCTGCAATAGATTGGCACCCTGTCCAGGATGTACCCCACCTCGTGCCCTAAGTCTCCAGGCCCCCCATGACCCTGTATATAAAAATCAATTGTTGTCAAGTTCTGGGGAAAAGATACCTTCAAATTAAAAGAAAAAATAAAAAAAAACACATTTATCCTAGAAATATTTAATGGTCTTCAGTAACTGCTCATTCTAGGTCAGAAACATGGTGCATGATTAATCAATTTTCTTATTATACCGGAAGATAATGTTTCTAGAAAATAGCACAATTATTAGCCAGAGTTTGCATGCTCTCCTCATTGCTCGGTGGGTTTCCTCCAGGTTCTCCGGTTTCCTCCCACAGTCCAAAGACATGCAGGTTAGCCTAATTGGCGTTCCCAAATTTCCCGTAGTGTGTAAATGTTTAGCGCAGGTCCTACCATGGTTGTAAAAATGGGAATAAATACAATGGTCACCACTGGCCTCCATGGTCCCTAGCTGGACTACAGAGGTTCCTACAGTAGGTGGATGAATGGAATTTGTTTATTGTGGCTGCAACATAAAATTGTCTTCTTTGGGGAGTTTAAAACGGTTCTGTTTAAAGTAATGGCTTTAAATAAGATTTTCTGACAACTTCATTATCAAGAGTGCAAACAGCTCCTTGTCTATAAATACGAAATCAATTAAAAGAATACAATCTGTACAAAGCTTTTCCTTGTGTTTGTACAAGCTGTTAGAGAAAAAGTAATGAACAATCAACACAACGTGCTGCATCTAAAGCTTTGAACATGTTTCCATTCCAGGCAAACATTCATCTGAAGCCAATCACCTCATCTTCTTATTAATAATCATTTGAAGTGAGATATGAATGCATGCTTACTTATGCCACTATAAATTACAGGCTTGTTTAACAGACTTGACATATCGCACATTAGGGCGGCATCTCCATACAGAACAAGTGTACATGAAACCAGACATTTCCTATAGACAGTCAACTCTGCTGGCATTTTTTTTAGGTTAAAAACATCTAATTTTACCCACAACCACCCACCAAGTCCATTGTTAATCCTGCCAACAGCTTCCTTCTTGATAAATTCTACCTTGTATTTTTTTAGCTGTAATACATGAAAGAAAACAAGACACAATTGGAAAGACAATCTGTCAGACCAGACTGTTTGTAAATTCAGTCAACAAATTAGCTGCAAGAATGATAAGGCGAGCCGATCACAATGCTGAACAGCAGAAATTCAGGCACTGCTTCTTTCTTCTTCTTTTTTTCGGCTTGGGTTTCTTGAAATCATCCACATATAATCATAGCTTTTAATACTAAACTGTGCGACTTCCTTATATTGTATTTTTTGTGCGTCACTGATCAATCTAATTGCGAGCACATAATAATTTTTAGATCTATTACCAGATTTGTGAAGGTTAAAAAGCATCATTTGTGCAATTCTGGGAAAGAAAACCGTGGCTATGATATTTTGTTCACGTTATCATTAATTAAAGGTGTCGGAAATATTGAAACAAGTTTACACCATACAATTGTACGATTGTATGAGGAGATATCAAGAGTTTCCCACATTGTTTGGGTTAAAACTATGAATTACAGTATGGGGTGGAATGTTTACTGCCCCTACACTGTAAAATCCCCTGTGTTGATTTAATACTTTCGGTGTATTTGAGTCAAACTGGTCTCACGTGAACACTAAGTGTTAAGTCAACACTGGAGGCCATCTGCTGTTTAGTTGTGTATGTGTGTGTGCATTTTTGCCTTGATGTCTTGGCATCATATCTAGGTAGTATTTCCACCTCGTGCCCAGTCTTCGGTTCCAGCACCACCCCAACCGGGATACAACTGTTCCCTTGAAGGGTGCCAATATTATTTCTCAACATCCACACCCAGTCTAAATGTGAAACAAAACTAAGAACAGTGATTTTTAATGAGGATCAGTGTAGCCTAAACTAAACATGTTCAAGTGGGTGTGTAGCAGCCACTCCTGGTTTGTCTTGTGGGCGTGGCCTGCCCAGCAATTTATATTGTATTTATTTTTTGTTTCATGAGAACAATGGAAGTCTAACATGTACGACCGAAAAGCACACTCAATGTATTTATTGATTGACGTGTCTTATGCTAGCTTTGTTAGCAAACTACATATATTTACGAGAGGCACCAACAGTCCTGGCTACTTCGCAACAGAAATTATAGGCTGTCAAAATGTTGTTGGTGACATTAATTTGGCATCGTTATGGAATTTCGGACAACGTTTAGTATAAGGTTGTTTTTCGAAAGTATTTTGATGAAATGAGGTCGGAACAATGTTGACTACATTGAAAGGTCAGCGGTTTAAGCCCCAACACCACCAAGCTGCCACTGTCGAGCCCTTAAACAAGGCCCTTAACCCTGTCTGCTCGAATTTTTTCTAAAGAAAACGCAACAGAGAGGTAACTTAATCTCGACTAAACAAATGCTTGCGAGTGTGAAGACAGAGTTCGAATGTTGCACTAATTGTGTTAACGTTATTGACACATTCGAGAAGACTGAAGTCCATTCCAGAGTCCATCTTTCCTTCTACACCAGCTTACTGGTTCTCTAAATAGAGAAGACGAGCTCATATTTAGCACCTGATTAGCTTTGCAGAAGACAGAAATAAAATCCCACCATCTGTTTCACCCGGGATTCTCTTCTCCATGCCAAGTGCAGAGGTTTAGTGCGCTAGCTGCCTCTTTCCTCGGTGGGCACGAGTCCTAATCTCACATCCAACCAGTGGCAGTCTAGACACACACACACACACACACATGCACAAAACCCATCCAACACACCAGCTCATGATTAAATTAGTGTAATGAGCTCAGCTTTTGTGCTCGTCTGTATTGAGTGTCATGGTGGAGAGATTCAGCAGGCCTGAGGCTCTGAGTCTGGAGAGGGTGGGAGGAACAGTTTCAATAAGGCGGCACGTTCTTCACAACGCTCTGCAAATCAAGAGGTTCTCTCTGGCAAAATCTCAGCTCGAGGCAGACAAAAATTGCATAACACAATAAATTGCATAAATGGTTGTATTCGTTCCAAGGATGCAACAAGTACTTTGAAGGAGGGGGTGTAGGCTGCGAGTCTGGATTTCTCTCTCTCTCTCTCTCTCTCTCTGCTTCAGTTCTCTTTGTATGAAGGTGAATACAATGACAAGGGTTTAACAAAATCAGCAAATTCATGTCAATAAACAAGACTATGATCTAAGAAACATGTTCAATATTTACACAACACCACTGTTGAATTGTCGAATCTTGTCAGATGATTTTCTATCATTTTCTTTAACATCTGCTTAGACCATAGTTTTGGCCATAATTCGTTTCAATGCTCTTGAATGTTTAAATACCTTATTGCTTCTGTAGTTACAAAACAAACAAATGAGGTATAATAACATGAAGCCAAATTGTTTATGCTTGCACAACCAAGGATTCTCCAGTGTTGGTGCTTCATAATAGGAATTCTTTTATGCATTAGGACAGACGAGTTTTCACTATGTTTCCTTAATTGTTTAACTTAAAGAGAGAGCGATTAAGGGGTAAGGAAAAATCTGTTTATATTAGTGCTGTCAATCAATTAAAATTTTTAACCTTGGTAATCACAAATATAGTCTGTGATTAATTACGATTAATCACAAATTTAAAATACGCAGATTTACTTGTGTTATAAACGTGCAATGTTGGAATAAAGAAATGCATCATAAACTGGTTAGAGGAAACAGATTACGCAGTTCTATAATATCTCACACATTAACATTTAACAAAATTTCTCAAATGGGTACCAGCACTGCATGGTACGTGGGATGGTAACCCACCAACGGCAGGGTGCAAACCCAGATCCTCAGATTCGAAACCAACGCCATAGAGCCTTCCATATATTATATTTAATGTATTCTTGTAAAAAAAGTAGTTCCCCTTGAAGGTAGCTCGAGCACACAAATTTGGTTTTATCCAAACTTCCATCTAAAAGCTTTTTATAATGAAACTTGCTGTTCAGCACAGTCATCTCCTTAGTCATCTTCTTATCCACATTAAACGTGCCATTATCACACAAAATCAAGTAACCGCGCTGTGATTATGGGAAGCCATTAGGGTCAAATTTGGTCATAGGATGAATTTGCGTTAAAAAAATTTAATTTCTAGATTAATCGCAAGCATTAACGTGCTAATATTGACAGTCCTAATTTATAGCTGCTATAGTGTAAGTTAGAACTTAGCTCATGGATATTCCATATCATTAAACATAACTATAAACGACAAGAAATAAGAAGTGTCCTTATTTAATAAGGAACAATATTCCATGTTGTAATAAAATATAAGGTATAAGAGTAACAAAACATTTCAAAGTGTGCTGTTATAGAAACATAACAGAAGCTTTTTTAGTTTAAAAAAAAAAAAAAAAAAAAACTAGTTATCATAAGTCTGCACCATGTGAAGGTTTTTAATCACTAGTCCAATGCCTTAACCACTGACTAGTGATAACCATGCCAGAGAATGTAACTTAGAAAAAAACTTCAAGAAGTCTTTGTAATGTTTCTATGTAGCCTATGAGGCATTGGATTAGTGATCGGAAAGTCCTGGGTTCAAACCCCACCACCAAGTTGCTGCTGTTGGGCCCTCGGACAAGGATCTTAACCCTCAACTGCTCAGATGTATAATAAGATAAAAATGTAAGTCCCTCTAGATAAGGGCATCTGCCAAATGCTGTAATGTGAGCCTCCACCATATAAGCCTGTGCTGTTATTGTCGAGTTGTTACTATAAAAAAAGACGAGTACGTTAATCTGAACCTGCGTCTGGAGACCAGAACTCCTGTCGCATCTGCTGTTACAGAAAATTAAATCAACATCTTCTAATGAATCAGAATGAAGAGATCACCAACCCAGTGCCGCTCTATGAGTAAAAGTGGAGGTTAGTTCCTGTTTGATCCTATTCTTAGGCCGAACGTTAACAACCTCACTTCCACCGCTGAGAGAAAACTCTGTCACATTCTAGCCGCAAACCACAGGAAACACGAAAAAACCCTTTTGGCAGATTAAAACTGTAAAAGCTTTCTAATGTTACAGCGCTAAAGTCTAGCCAGAATAAATAAATCAGGGCACCTTAGTACTTAATATACCTTGTGTCTTTGCAGGTGGTCCTGTCAGAACCATTCCAGTTCCAAGAACCTAAAGCAACTCTGACATTTAGCATAAAGTCATGAGCTAAGTGTTGAGCTTCAAACTGTGGCACAAAAAAAATCAAAGATTAAACAAAGCTAAATAATATATATCAGCGAGGTAGTAAAGCTCAGATCCTTTAACACCTCCCTTAAAATTGCGAATGCTTCTGAACTCGTTGGAGGACTGCATAAATAAATAAGGCAGTGTGTAAGGGTGCATTATCTCCTCCACATGAATATGCATGAGCACCAGCGTGGAAGGTGCTAACTCGCTAACATAGACTTGATATCTGAAGCAGGTGTGGCTGTGATTTTGAAAGTGTTCTCCTAGATGAAGCGAGTTGCAAACTTCTATTTCGGAGTTACTTTCATTTCGGTTTCATTCCTTTCCAAGAAAATGCTCGGGCAGCTCTAGATGTTCAGGGCAGGACTGGGCCGGTTCTTGAAGCACTTCATCTGGAGGTGTGTGAGATCTGTTTCACATGTGGTAGGAAGGGAAATTGTGTTTCGTCCTCAACAGATGAGTGTAGGTCTGGCACAGACTGAAAGGGCATCGAACCAAAGGCCATATTCACTAAGAAGAACATCAGGGCTTTGCTTATTGACTCTTAATAGTCCATTCAAATGTCTCATTATAAATAGATAGAATAAAAATAAATTTCGTGGTTTTCTATTGTTTTATTTAAAACTAGTGTAAGTACCCATCAGTGATGGGAAAACAAGTTTATAGAAATAGTTAAAAGATTCAAAATAATCTGATGATCTTTAATGTAATCAGTGATATTATTACTTCAAGTTAATGCCCACAAAGAAATAAATGAGTAAACTTCTTGTTCTTGAGTAAACTTCATCTTGTTTACACTTTCGTTGTACTACTTTCGTCGTCAGACAAATACACTCCCTGTTCAGTTATCGGAGAGTGAATCATAGATGAGAAATGGAAAAAGTAGATCAGATAAAAATATTAAAAGTCTTAAAATGACTCCAGTGTGTTAAAATTCACTTGTACCACTTCAGCGCTGTTATTTTAGGCAAAGTGAAAATATGAACTAATCCCAGTAAAAATATGCAGTTTAGCTTTTCTAATTAATATCTATTGGAGCAGGTGTTTGTTTCCATTAAGCAAGTAGTGCATTAGTAGCTTATTTTAAAGTAGATTATTAAATCCACCATGTAACATTTTGATTCCACTTCTGGTGCAAGTTAAACTTCAGGCAGATATCTAAGTATCATTATAAATTATAAATTCTGTCCAGACAGTTTTGCATGATGCTGTGACAAAATCTATCTGGACAGACATACAGAGAGACAGACATACAGTCAACATTATTCTGAGACTGGTTTTTGGTCCTCCAATGTATGAAATGTAAATATATAATTGAAAGAGCAAATTCTGACCTATGAACAGACAACACATTTCTTTTGTATATATAGATATGTAGGACTATTTGACCGGTAGCTGATGAGACGTGTCCATGTTGATGCGCTGAATTTGAGGGTACGTTTCCTGTGGCTTTCACCAGTTGTAGTTGTAGAAAGTTTCACCTTTCACAGTTGAACAGTGGTTGCTATTTTTATTTCAATCAAAAAAACAAAAAAAAAAAAAAAAAAATA